>SJYT01020131.1:146217-220915 GCA_006410635.1 Cephalophus harveyi | reverse complement strand
GGCGGCGGGGCTGAGAGCGGGCCCGGGGCGCGGGCCGGGGCGAGCTGCGGGCCCGAGCCGGCGCCTTGCGGGGCGGCCCTCGCGCCGTCCGCGGGGGCTCCTCGGGGCGAGCTGCGGGCCTTCGCGGCGGCGTGTCAGCTGCAGGGTCGCTCGGGTTTTCTGCCGCCCGGCAGCCGGCTGGAGGAGGTTGGGTTCGGTTCTGGAGGAGGGGCGACCTCTCCGGCGGGAGGACTCGTCCACCCCTCCCAGCCCGAGGATCTCTGGACTTGAAGTTGGGCGCCAGTTTTCTTTTTTTATTTATTTTTGTCTGGTTCTGGTATCAGGGTAATACCGAGCTCATGACGTCGTGGGTAAAGTGCCTCTTCGGTTTTCTAGAAGAGATTCTGTGAAATTGGTGCCAGTTCTTTTTTGCTTGATAGAACTTTCCAGCGAAACCTTATGCGCCTGAAAATTTCTGTATTTGAAGCTTTTAAATTACAGATACGATGTCAGCAGTTGTTACAGAACTATTCATATTATCGACTTCATCCTAAGTGAGTTATGGTTGTGTGGGGTTTTGCAAAACTGATTTCATCCAACATGTCACATTGGCGTGTATGGAGTTTGTGGTGTTTCCCTGTTAGCTTGTTCCTGTCTGCGTGCTCTGCGTGATACCCTTCCTCCATTCCTGACACTGGTCGTTTCTTTCTTGAGGTTTACGGATTTTGCTGCACTTGTCAGTGAGCTAGCTTTGGGGCTTTCTTCATAGGCTTTTTGGTTTCGAATTTCGTTGATTCTGTTTTATTTCCTTCTTCCTGCTGCTTTGCATTTACTTTGCTCTTTTTCTTGGTTCTCGAGATGAAACTTTAGATTTCTGATTTGAGGCTTTCATTTTAGCACTGTAAGCTCCCCTTTAAGCACAACTTCAGCTGCATCCAAAAGTTTTGTTCTATTTTCATTAGTTCACTGCGTTTTTTAAATTTCCCTTGACTTTTTGTTCAGAAATGTGTTTTTTCATTTTTGTGTGACTGGAGGTTTTCCTAGTTTGGTATTTTTTCCTTTGTTATTGATTCTGATGTGATTCCATTATGGTCAGAAAACATGCTCTGTATGGTCTTGCTTTAAGTTTGTTGAGGTTAGTTCTGTGGCCCAAGATCTGGCCTGTGTGTACCAAGTGCAGCTGGAAGGAATGTGTACTCTGTCACTGGCTGGAGTGTTGTATAACATCAGCTTGATTCTGTTGACTAACGTTGCTCAGTCCTTTTTTATCCTTGCTGATTTTCTGTCCAGTGAGGCTCTTAATTACCAGGAGGTCGGTATTGAGATCCCTCACTGTAGCTGTGGATTTGTCTGTTTCTCTTTCCCCTTCATGTGTCTTGAAACTGCTATTTGGTGCATACATATTCAGGATTTTTATGTCTTCATTTTGGAGTGACCTTTGTAACATATGTGGTGTTCATCCTTTTTCCTGATAACTTTCTACAGTGAGACATCTACTTTATCTAATATTCAGTTCAGTCCAGTCGCTTAGTCGTGTCCTACTCTTTGTGACCCCATGAATCACAGGGTGTAAAATTCTGGAAATAACTTCGCTGCCAGCCTCACAACAGTTCACCCACCTATTTTCCATTCCAGGTGCTCTTCTTTCCTTCCAGAAGATCTGAATTTCTCTCTGGTATCACTTCCCTTCAGCCTTAAGAACTTTGCTTAGTTTTTCTCATAATGCAGGCTGACTGCTGACCAATTCTCCTAGTGACACTATATTCATTTCACCTTCATTCTTGAAGGATATTTTTGCTGGAGATAAAATCTCAGGTTGTCAGTTTTTAAGTTTAATTTTAGCACTTCAAACTGTTCTACTGGCTTCTGGTTCCTTTTGATTTTGTGAGAATTACATGGTAATTTGGGTCATTATTCCCCTGGACTTTTCAGTTCAGTTCAGTCGCTCAGTCATGTCCGACTCTTTGCAACCCTATGGACTGCAGCACGCCAGGCCTCCTTGTCCATCACCAACTCCCAGAGGTCACTCAGACTCGCGTCCATCGAGTCCGTGATGCCGTCCAGCCGTCTCACCCTCGGCCGTCCCCTTCTCCCCCTGCCCCCAGTCCCCTCCAGCGTCAGGGTCTTTCCCATGAGTCAGCTCCTCCCCTGAGGGGCCAGAGCACTGCGCAGCAGGCAGGGTCTTCACGGCGGGTCTCACAGGGGCGCAGTGCTCACTGCACGCGTTTCCAGTCCACTCTGCTAGCCTCTGTCTTTCACAGGGTGAAAACGCCAGTGGCTTAGTTGCATCCGACTCTGTGCGACCCAATGGACTGTAGTCAGCCAGGCTCCTCTGTCCCTGGGATTCTCCAGGCAAGGATGCTGGAGTGGGAGCCATGCCCTTCTCCAGGGGGTCTTCCCGACCCAGGGAGCGACCCCTGCATGGGTTCCTATCTCCTGCATTGCAGGCAGGCTCTTTACCGTCTGAGTCATCAGGGAAGCTTCCCTTTTATAGTATATTTAGACCGTTTGTTAATATTCATATGGCTTATGTGTGCCATTTATTATTTTTCTGTTTACTCCCTTTGTCTTTTCTTCTTTCGTTTCCTGTTTCTTTCCTTTCTGTGTTTCCTCTTTCCTTCCTTTTCCTCAGTCGTGTCCGACTCTTTGCGACCCCATGGACTATACAGTCCATGGAATTTGTAGGCCAGAACACTGGAGTGGTAGCCTTTTCCTTCTCCAGGGGATCTTCTCAACCCACGGGTCGAACCCAAGTCTGCTGCATTGCAGGCAGGTTCTTCACCAGGTGAGCCACAGGGGAAGCCCCTCCCTTCCTTCCTTATTTTTTATTGTTTCATTTTTGTTTATTTATTTCTGAGCGTATCTCTTCATATACCTTTTTTAGTCATTGCTCTACATTTTACAGCATACGTGTTTGTGTGATTTCACACCACTTACTTGTGTGGATGGTTTACCATGTCAGGTGAAAATAGAAACTTTACCACTGTTTTTGTTGTTGTTGTCGTTCAGTTGCTCAGTTGTGTATGACTCTTTGAGATCCAACGGACCGCAGCACGCCAGGCTTCCCTGTCCTTCACTATCTCCTGGAGTTTGCTCAAAATCATGCCCATTGAGTCCATGGTGCCATCCAACCATCTCATCCTCTCCTGTCCCCTCTTCCTCCTGCCTTCAATCTTTCCCAGCACTGGGGTCTTTTCCAGCGAGTCAGCTGTTGGCATCAGGTGGCCAAAGTATTGGAGCTTTAGCATCAGTCTTTCCAGTGAATATCAGGGGTTGATCTCCTTTAGGGTTGTTTGGTTGGATCTCCTTGCAGTCCAGGGACTCTCAAGAGTCTCCTCCAGCACCGCAGTGTACAAGCATCAGTGCTTTGGTGCTCAGCCTTCTTTATGGTTCAACTCTCGCATCTCTACGTGACTACTAGAAAAACCACAGCCTGACTATAGGAACCTTTGTCAGCAAAGTGATGTCTTTGCTTTTTAATACGCTGTCTTAAGTTTGTCATAGCTTTTCTTCCAAGGAGCAAGTGTCTTTTAATTTCATGGCTACAGTCACCGTCCTCAGTGATTTTGGAGCCCAAGAAAATAAACTCTCTTCACTGTTCGCATTTTTTCCCTATTTACTGTGAAGTGATGGGACTAGATGCTGTGATCTTCGTTTTTTGAATGTTGAGTTTTAAACCAGCTTTTTCACTCTCCTCTTTCATCTTCATCAAGAGGCTCTTTAGTTCCTCTTCACTTTGTTCCATTAGGGTGATGTCATCTGCGTGAAAGTAAAGTCGCTCAGTCATGTCCTACTCTTTGCAACCCCATGGACTGTAGCCCACCAGGCTCCTCCGTCCATGGGATTCTCCAGGCTAGAATACTGGAGTGGGTGGCCATTTTCTTCTCCAGGGGATCTTCCCAACCTAGCGATCGAACCCAGGTCTCCTGCCTCGCAGGCAGATGCTTTACCCTCTGAGCCACCAGGAAATGCAGCCCCCTTTATGATATATGCAGATATCATCTGCATATCTGAGGTTATTGATATTTCTCTTGGCAGTCTTGATTCCAGCTTGTGCTTCATCCAGCCCAGCATTTCACATGATGTCCTCTGCAAATGTGCCACCATTTAGGTTTCATTATTCTCCCACTATATGATTTGTCTAGCTATTTCATCTACATACCTGAGAACCACAGTAATGGTAAGATTTTTTTCTTTTTACAATCATCTGACAGTTTAAATAGCTTAGGAGGAAGCATTAACCCGTATGTTTACCTGTTTCATTTTTCTTTCTTCATGCCTGATGTCCCAGGTTTCCTTCTTTTATCTTTCCTTAATGTTTAAAGATCTTTCTTAAGCAGTTATCTTCCAGCAGGCGTGCTGGTGAAAAGTTCTCTTAATGTTTCTTCATTTAAGAATACCTGTATTTCACCTTCAGTCATAAAGACTGTTATTGGAGAATATAGATTTCTAGGATGAAAGTTCTTTTTTCAGCAATTGGAAACTGTGGGAGCGTTTCCTTTGGGCCGCCGTGGTTTCTGAAGAGGAGCTCCCTGCCGTGGGCGTTGTTTCTCCCTCTGGTGATGCCTTTCTCTCTGGTTGCTCTCGAGATGCTTTCATTGCCGTCAATGCTTTTGATTCTGATATGTTAGCTTTTGCCTTTATTCTGTTTGGTGTTTTTTCAACTTCTTGAATGTGTAGGTTTTTGTTTTTTTGCCACATTTGGAAAGTTTTCAGCTGTTACTTCTTTTTTTTTTTTTTTTAAGCCATGCTGTTTTTCTCTTCTTGAAACTCTGGTTGGAGCTCCGCGGGTTCCCAGGGACGTGAGTGTTAGATTGCTTCTTCTTCTTCTCTAGGACCTTGAGGCTCTGCTCGTTTTTTTAGTCTGTTTTCTCTCTTGGTCAGACAGGACAGTTTTGTTCATCTTTGCGTTTCCTGTCTCTGAGCTTTTTCCTGTAGTCTCCGTTCTGTTACTAGGCTGCTCCCATGGTGTGTGTTTCTTTCAGTTATCGTATGTTTCAGTTCTCAAATTTCTATTTGTTTCTTTATATCTTCTGGGTTTTTTTGCCAAGAATCCCTACTTTCTCATTTTTTAAAGCATGTTCATAATTGCTTCTTGAGCTATTTTTGTATCAGTTGCTTTAAAATCCTTGTTAGATAATTCTGGTTTCTCTCATCTCATTATTGGTGTCTATTGTTTTCTCTCATTCAGATTGAGATTTTCCTAGCTGTTCATCATTTCTGATTGATCATTTTGCTTGGGATTCTGCTTCCTGTTTAAATCTTGTTACTCGCTTCTGGCACTGCCTGGATGCTGCCTTGTTGCTGCGGCGGTGGCCAGGCCCCTGTCATACACCTCTGAACAGATGGCTCATTACAGACAGCCCGGGACAGTGGTCAGGCCCACTCTCGCGGCCCCAGTGCCGGCCACTGGGCAAGGCCAGGGGTGCGCGGTCCCTGATTTCCCCTTGGTGTTGGGTGGGAGTGGGGCTGGGCTTGTCAGGAGTCTGTCCTGCACGGCCATCACTGTCCATCTCTGACAGTGGACAGCAGGCTTACCCATATCCTTTGGTAGATGTCCATGGGTGTTTCTGGGTGACCAGCTTCTCTTGCATTCAGATTGGGATGTATAGGAGACAACCAAACCAACCCTTGGTGCTTGACCCTTGTTTTTAGGTCCCTAGACGGTTGGCCTTCTGCCCCCACCCTTCAGTTGCCACACACTTGCTTCCCATGTTGTTGTCCAGGGTTTTTGGGTCTAATGGGAGGAATAGGGTGAAATGTGTCTGCTCTGTCTTGTCTGAAACTGGAAGCCCAAAAACCAGTTTTGTATTTAATCAAAATGTGTTTAAAAACAAAAGTTCCCAGGAAGATATTTGATGTATCCAAGCACAGAGTGTCTGTTTCATTCAGGTTCAGTTCAGGTCAGCTCAGTCGTGTCCAACTCTTTGCGACCCCATGAATCGCAGCACGCCAGGCCTCCCTGTCCATCACCAACTCCAAATGTCATTATTTTTGTAGTGACATTTGTCTTATGAGTGCTCACTAGGTGTGTCCCAGAGAAGTGTGTGGTGCCCCACAAGTGCCGCTGGCCCTCACCCATAATGGCGTTTGAGAGGGTTTCAGATGTGATCCCTGAGTGGAGGCTTAGAGACAGTGGGCTGGCAGCCCCCTTAGGAGGGCTTCCTGGTGAGTGGGTTTTGCAGGGAAAATAAATTACTGTAATAATTTATTTTCAGTAAAATAATAAAGTTAAAATCTCTTAATTTTCTATTCTTAGCTGAACTTCAGTCATTATCTATTCCGGGAACTTACCAAGAAAAGATTACTCACCTGGGAAATTCTCTGATGAATTTAACAGGTCTAAAATCTCTAGATCTCTCACGAAACTCCTTGGTTAGTCTAGAGGTAAGTTTTAAGTTTGTTTCTTAAAAGAAAATTTATTGCTATAATAGCAGTGGGAAGTACATTTATGGTAAAAAAAAAAAATCTGTTTTATGACTGCTTCTAAAACTTGTAAACTGTACACGTAAAGTAACTTATGGTGCTGTGCTCCTTTTCCTGTGTTTGCTGTGAGCTGGATTTCTTATGCATCACATTGTATTCCAACTATAACATGAAATCACCGTGCTCTGATGAAGATGGTTGTGTCTGTAAAGGACAAAAGGCCCGAAAGATGAGCATGTGTGTGCCCGTCTTCATCCTGCATCAGCTGTCCTTCTCTGCATCCACGCTGCACTTCTCATCCGTGTGTGTCTGACTGTTAGCGGCCTTGGGCCCTTGAATGGCTGGCGTGCCTGATGGGGCAGGCGCTGGTGATGGAGAGGACGCAGCAGGCACCAGGCGATGGCGAGCGGGAGCGCCGCGTGAACTGCCCGGGCCTGCGGCGGGGAGAGAGGGAGGCAGGAGGCCCTTGCCTGGAGCGCGGCTCTGTCAGCGCCCCGGCCTGGTTGGGAGCCCTGCCCCTCGCTTCAGTGGCTGGTGCAGGGTCTCGTCCAGGCTGCACTCAGTCCTTGTCTGTGAGGCGGGGGCAGCGGCGGTTCCGCTGACGCGGCTGGGTGTGCGAGCGAGGCGTTTGATGCGTCGCTCAGCTGGTGCGTGAGGCCCCCGCAGGGACTGACCCGCTCGGCCCGGGAGCAGAGCTCGCTGCGGAGCTCACCTTAGCTCTGCTGTCTGGTGATGGGGAGGGGGTGTATGTGTGAGTGCATGCTCACCGTGCATTTGTCCCGGCAGGGCATTGAGTGCCTGACCGCGCTGGAGAGCCTCAACCTCTACTACAACCGCATCTCCTCGCTGGCGGAGGTCTTCCGGCTCCACTCGCTGGCGGGGCTCTCGGAGGTGGACCTGCGGCTGAACCCCGTGGTGAAGAGCGAGTCTGACTACCGCCTCTTCGTGGTGCACATGCTCCCACGGGGGAGCCTGGTGGGCTGCCATCTCTGGGGTTGCACAGAGTCGGACACGACTGAAGCGACTTAGCAGCAGCAGCAGCTGCCACCTCCCAGGTGCTGAGATAATGAAATGAGACCCACGTGGCAGCACTTGTCGGGTAGACGCTGAGTGGCGGGCAGCCCATGGCTCCTGCCCGCTCAGTGTCCGCAGGGCCTGCAGACGCTCCGGGTTCTGCCCGCTCAGCCGCACGGAGCGTCTCTGACAAGCACCCTGGCTGTGCCTGCCTTGGCTCACCTCCTGTCCCCGGGCTGGTGGCGCTGGCTCTAGGGAGCCTGGCTGCGTGGTTAGGCCGCACTGGCCTGGGCCTGGGGCACTGACCCCCAGAGGCGCGCTGTTTGTTCAGGCCTACGTGGGCTTTAAGCGCTAGGCTGGTTTTCAGGTCTTTGGGAGGGGTGAATGCTTGCGCCCCGGCTGACTGTAAGTGTCCTGTAGACTCTTGGGGCACCGCAGCCCTTCCTGAAAGCTGGGCAGCCTCCAGTCTGAAATGATGAGTTTCCACTTGTGATCGAAGGTTTCGATTCGGTCTCTCAGAGTTGTTCCAGTCTGAAAGGTGCTCAGGGGAGGAAGGAGAGCCACTGGAGCCCGTGCGCGGGAGCCCTGGCGCTCTGGAAGGCCCGCTCTCCCGCCGGGCGCCGCGGGAGCTCCGAGGGAGTAGCCCCAGCGCTCCGGCCAGGAGCAGAGGAGGCCCTCGCCGGGCCTGGGGGCCGCTGCCGTGCAGAGAGGGTGTGGTCTGGATGAGAGGGGTTTGCACTGGTCTTAGCCACATGGAGCTTGAGTTCAGTGAGGGGCATGGTGCTGACTCAGTGAAGTTCAGGCTGAGCAAGTAGAGTCGTGAGTTGTTGGCGTGAAGGCCACGTCCAGGCCGTGAGAGCGCAGAGCCCAGGAGGCCTCAGACTGGCGTGTGGCGGACAGAGTCCCCGAGGGGATGGAGGGGGCTCCCGGGGGCACCCCGCGTGGGGCCGGGGCTGCCATGCAGAGTCCACACCTTGGTCCTTGTCTCTCACTGGGACGTGCGCCTCTGGACGCTGTGGGCTCGGCTTCCTGAGCAATTCTGGGGCGTTCCCGACAAGTTCCTGAGGGCCGGCCTCCAGCGTTTGGGAGGGCAGCCTCCCTCGGGTACTCGCGAGGAGCTGTGGCTGTGGACGCGGGAGGTCTCCTTGGGTTCAGGGCGCATGCGGAAACGGTTAAGCTTGGCTCTGTCTCCTGTTCCAGTCCCCGGGATCCGAGGAGGTGAGCCCTGGGTGCCAGCACGCGGCCTGGGCCTCTTCTCTCCGGTGTGCTGGGCTCCTCGCCCGTGGACCCTTGCTCGGGGTGCTCACTTGTTAGGGGTGGTTTGGGGGCCTTGCCCAGCATCCAGGATATGTGTCAAGAGGAGGCGAGAAGGGCGTGCCTGCGTGTGAACTTGGTGTGTGTTTCCCTTCCCGTCTGAGGCTCAAGCCGGGTGTGAGCTGCCGCCTCCCGGGTCACGCTCAGCATCTGCACGGGCTCCTGTGGTGGGTCGGCCCTCAGGGGAGGGAACGGCCCCAGAACAGGGCAGTGCCCCTGGTCCGGTGCGTGTGAGGCCGAGTGGGCAGCGGCCGCCTTGCTGTCCCCGGGAGCCGCCGGGCGCGCCGTGGCGGGGCCTGGCGCCTGCCTCGTGCTCCTTGCCTCCGGTGTCTCCTCTGCAGATGACCGCCCCGTGAGGGAGAGTGAGCGGAGAGCGTCCCGGCTGCACTTCGGTTCGGAGGACTCACTGGACTCAGAGCAGAGCGTCCCATATGTTTTCAGAGAAGAAAGGTATGAACGGAGAAAGCGGGAGTGAAAGCCGCTCAGCCACGCCCAGCTCTCTGCGACCCCGTGAGCTATACCGTGCCATTCTCCAGGCAGGAACCCAGGAGCGGGTAGCCTCGCCCTTCTCCAGGGGGTCTTCCTGACCCAGGCCTCCCGCATTGCCGGGGGATTCCTTACCAGCTGAGCTGTCAGGGAAGCCCATGAACAGAAGTGGTGTTTGAACATCCTGAGGAATGTTCATTGTTGATAGAAAAATGCCAACCTCTGTATTAACTGAAGATGCAAACTCTGCATGCGGATTGCCCCTGAGCGGGCAGACCTGCGGGGGCGCGGTGGGGGTGGGAGAGATGCCCCCCACCAGCTGGCGATCGAGGACACTTGGGACAGACTCTCTTCCTGTCGATCACATTTTCTGTAGGTTACTTTTCAGTATTAGGTTGGCCAAAGTGTGTGTTTGAGTTTTTCTGTAAAACAGAACTTTCTGGCCAAGCCAGTACTGAAAACGTTGTTAAGGTACTTGACGTCGGATAGGTAGCGAAAGGCCTGTGGCAGGAAGCCGCTGTCCGTCCCCCAGCTCCCGCCCGCCCCTCAGGCCGCCGCTGGCCCTGCTCTCGGTTGCTGCTTCCAGGCTCTGGGTGTCCTTTCTGGTCTCGGCCGGTGCAGACACTGCTGATCGTGGGTGGGCGCGCTCTGACAGGCCTGGCAGCTCTGGAGCCGCCCTTCGCACCCGGGGGTGTCAGCTCTCGGGCTCCGCGCCCCCTGGCGTCCCCCTTCCTTTCTCTGCTCTGCGGGCAGGGCTCCCACTCGCTGTGCCAGGCTGTGGGAGCCTGTCCCGCCTGTGCCTGGCTTCTCAGCGCCTCCCAGCGCCTGCCGTCTGCATTTCTGTCTGGCTTGAGGTTGTCGGGGTGGTAGCACGTGTGTTCTGAAAGCACAGTCTTCATGTGTTTGGTTGATTCTAAAGGTATAAGCCAGTCGATGGTGTTTACCTAGCTTGTAATGTGGGGGTTACCTATCCCTTCTTAGATAGCATTTGTTTTGTCTGAAGCTTTTAATAGTTCTCTTTCTCTTGCATTACACACCTTAGTTCATCTGTAAGTTTCTCTAACGTAGAGGTCAGCTGACATTTTTTGTAAAGGGCTGGAGAGAATGTTTTCAGCTCCGTGGACTGTATGATCTGTGTTTTAACTTTTGAACCCTGACTTTGTAAATGAAAGCAACTATGACAATGCATAAACTAATGACTGTGTTCCAGTAAAACTTTATTTGCAACACAGGCCGTGGGTTGGATTTGACTTGTGGGCCATACTCTGCCAACTTGTGTTGTGTCATCTTAAGATCAGTTCCAAATCCCGGGACTCTCCTCTCAGTTGCCTCGCTTGGAGTTCCCTTCCCCTCACGTCCCTATTTCAAACCCGGCTAACGGACCCTGCAGCGTGGTCTGAGTATTGTATGCCCCGGATTTACATGCTGGAGTCCCAACCCCAACTCAGGGCTTTAGGGGACAGGGCCTGTTGGAGGCGATGAGGTCCTGCGGGTGGAGCCCTCGTGATGGAGTTGGTGCCCTCCTACAGAAGAGATCCCACAGAGCTCTCTAGCCCCGTCCACACCCAGGTGCGTTTGCAAGTCACGCAGTGTCAGTCTTGTGACTTTGTCCTCCTCTAACATTGAGTTGCCAGTTACTTTCCATAGAACTTTTAGAATTAACCTGTCAGTATCCACAAAATACCTTGCTGGAATTTTGATTGAGATTGTGTTGAGTTACAGATGAGAAGGAAGTGATATCCTAACACTGTTGAGTCTTCATAGCCATGGACATGGAATATCCATTTATTTAGTTCTTTGATTTCATTTATCAGAGTTTTGTAGTTTTCCTGATTTGATGCTGTACATATTTTGTTAGACGGATGCTTCAGTATGTTGGTCTTTTGAGGGTAATTTGGGCTTTTGAATTTAAAGTTCCAGTTGTTCATTGCTGAGAATATATAAAAGCATTTGACTTGTATGCAGCTGCTAGTGACGAAGTTCCACAAACAGGGTGGCTTAAAATAACAGAAATTTCCTGCCTTACGGTTCTTAGGCTGGAAGTCTGAAATCAAGGTGTTGGCAGCCCTGCTTCCTCCTGGAGGCTCTGAGACGGAATCCATTCCGTGACTCCAGCTTCGACGGTTTGCTGGCCATCTCCAGCGTTCTCTCCGGTCCTTCTCTCCGTGGCTGTCTTCTCCCTGCGTCTTTTCACAGAGCTCCCCGTTGTGCCCGTCTGTCCTGCGTCCAGATTTCCCCGTGCTTAAGGCTGTCAGTCATGGAGGTTAGGGCTCCCCATGATTTCCTCATTCTAACTCAGTTACCTCTGTAAAGACTCTTCTTTCCAGATAAGGTCGTGCTCTGAGGTGTGGGCTGCTGGGGCTTCAGCGCCCTTTTTAGGGGCTGATGCCGCTAATTCCCTTTCCTCGCCTTTCTGCCTTGGCTGGGGCATCCAGTGTGGCGAGAAGGCCGTGGGCAGTGGGGCCGTGCCTGCCGTGCCCCTGGTCTTGGCGGGAGGGCAGCAGGTCTCTCCCACCAGGGCTGCTGCCACTGCGGGCTTCCGTCGGTGTTCTTTATCAGGTGGAGCAGGTCCCCATCGATGCCCAGCTTACTGACCGTTTTACCATGGATGGATATGAGACTTTGCCGAATACTTTTTCTATATTTACTGATATTGTCATGTGACTCTTCTTCTTGAGCCTGTTGATGTGATGGATTACACTTGACTTTTTTCCAAATGTTGAACCAGCTATGCATACCTGGAATAAACCCCACTTGGCTATGGTGTAGACTTGTTGTCATACCTTGCTGGCCTCAAGTTGCTGGTGTTTGTTGGGGGTCTTCTGTGTCCGTGTTCGTGGGAGGTGAAGGGCCTGGCGTTTCCTTGCATTGTCTTTGCTGGTTCTGGCATTAAGGTAATGCTGGCCTCACAGAACAGGTTAGGGTGTATTCCCTCTGTTTCCGCTCTGTCTTACAGAAAATTGGTATAATTTCTTCCTTAAATGTTGGTGGGATTTACCAGTGAACCTGTCTGGACCTGGTATTTTAGGAGGCTGTCAGTTATGGATTCAAGGTCTGTAATCTGTACAAGTCTGTTCTTACTACCCACTTCTCCTGGTGTGGGCATTTCCAGGAGCGGCTCCCTTTCATGCAGGTTAGCCCTTTTGTGGGCAGAGTGTCTGGTGTTCTCTGTTATCCTCTTGCTCTCCATGGGATCTCTCATGCTGCTGCTGCTTTTAATTCCTGTGTTAGCGCATGTCTTTTTTTTCCGAGTTACCCTGTTATAGATAGAGGTTTTTCCATTGTATTTATCTTTTTAAATTTAGAGCTAGCCTTTGGATTTGTTGGTTTTCTTTTTTTCCTGTTTTCAACTTTATTGATTTTTGCTCTAAATTTTGCTATTACTTTTGTTCTTCCTGCTTTGGATTTAATTTATTTTCTTAGTTTCCTAAGGTGGAAGCTTAGGTCATTGATTTTGGATTGTACTGCATCTACTATGCATTCAGTGTTATGTATTTCCTTCTACACATTGCTTTCACTGCATCCCACATATTTCAGTGAGGTGTATATTCTTTTTAATTTAGTTGAAAATGTTTTTATTTTGAAGTACTTTAGTTCAGAATACTTTTGAGGTTTCTTTGACTCATGTTATTTGGGAATATGTTGTTTAATCTTCCTTTTCTTGAGATTTTCCAGTTATCTTTCTGTTCCTTATTTTATTACAAGTTTAAGTCCATTGTGCCCTGAGAACACACCTCGTGTGATCTGTTTTCTTTTTCACCTGTGGAGGTGTGCTTTGTGGCCCAGGACGGAGCTGTGTGGGGAGTGTTGCCTGTGACTGTGGGGCGAGCGTCCCGATGTCTGGACGAGGTGGGCCCCGGCTCCGCAGGCGGCGGTGTCGAGCCCGGCTATGTCCTTGGTGATGCCTGCCGGATCTGCCCCTTTCCGGCGCGGGGGAGGTGGATCCGTCCTCCTGAGCTCCTCAGTGTCTGTGTTGGGTAACCTGATGCTGTCTTATTGGCACAAGCCTGTCCAGGGCTGCTGCATCTTCCTGCCCAGAGCCTGCCCTGAGTCCTGACCCCTCTTCATCCCAGGTTGCTCTCACTGCCCAAAGCCAGCTCTGTCTGCAAGGGCTGTAGCTACTTCCATCTGTTCTGAGTGGTGGTAGCGTAGTCTGCTTTTCCTTCTCTGTCCGTTTACCTTTAAGCCTGTGCATCTTTATATTTGAAGGGGGTTTCTGTGGGGAGCATGCAGTCCGCCTTGCGTTTTGATCCGCGCTGACCGTCTCTGCCCTCTGCGTGGTGCGTCTAGACCCTGCTGTCTGAAGTGATTCTTGGTGCAGCTGAGTTTACAGCCGCTGTGTTCGCTGTTTCTGTCTGATGCCCTTGTTCCTGCTCTGTCTTCTGACCTTTCCCTCCTTCCGTGGTTTCACGTGGTCATCCCGTGACTCCGTCTTCCCCCTCGGCGCGTCAGTTCTGGGCAGGTTTTCGCTTCGGTGGTCGCCCTGAGCACCCAGGACAGGCCGACTCCTTTCCTGTGCTTTGCAGATGCTGTGTTTCCATAGATTGGAGGTTTGTGTCGACCTCAAGTCAGGCAAGTCTGTCGCGCCATTTTCCCAGTGGCATCTGTTCTTCACTCACTTCGTGTCTCTGTGTCACATTTTGGTGATTCTTGTAGTATTTCAAGCTTTTCCAGCTTTTTATATCATGGTGATCTGTGATCCCATTGCTGCCATGACTTGCGAAAGCCTCAGATGACGGCCAGCACTGTTTAGCCCATCCACTTTAAAATTAACGTGCACACGTGGTTTTTGACATCACGTTGTTGCTCACTTAACAGACTAAGTGCAGTGTGAACAGTAAGGAAACTAAGATCATGGCGTCTGGTCCCGTCGCTTCATGGCAGATAGAAGGGGCAAGGGTGGGAGCAGTGACAGATTTTTCTTACCTTGGACTCCAGAATCACTGTGGACTTGACTGCAGCCATGGAATTAAAAGACGCTTGCTCCTTGGAAGAAAAGCTATGACGAGACGTCACTTTGCTGACAGAGGTCCACATAATCAAAGCTGTGGTTTTTCCAGTAGTCATGTATGGATATAAGAGATGGACCATCAAGAAGGCTAAATGCTGAAGAGCTGATGCTTCTGAATTGTGGTGCGGGAGAAGACTCTTGTGAATCCCTTGGACTGCAGGGAAATCAAATCAGTCATTCCTAAAGGAAATCAACCCTGAATATTGATTGGAAGGACTGATGCTGAAGCTGAAGCTCCAATAAATACTTTGGCCACCTGATGTGAAGAACCGACTCATTGGAAAAGATCCTGATGCTGGGAAAGGTTGAAGCCAGGAGGAGAAGGGGCGGCAGAGGATGAGATGGTTGGACGGCATCGTGGATTCAATGAAGGTGATTTTGAGCAAACACCAGGAGGTGAGGAAGGACCGGGGAGCCTGGCGTGCTGAGGTCCGTGGGGTCGCAAAGAGCCAGATGCGACTTAGCAGCTGAACGACAATACTGCACATAAAGAATATGCCCTTCTGACTTGTTTCAAGATTTTTCCTTTGTCTTAGCTTCTCTCCAGTTGAATACATCCCTTGCTGTAATTTTTCCCAGCGTTTACTCTGCCACTGCCCTCAGAGCTCCCTGTCTCTGTGGTTTGGTGTCTGACGTTCATTTGCGGATTCTTGGTCATCTTCAAATATGGCTTCGGTTCCCCTCTCTCCTGCTGGTAGTCTCATGTGTGAATGTCATGCCTTTTGGTGTTGGCCCACGATTCTAGGTATTCTATTCTCGTTTTTCTTTTTTTTCCAGTCTTTTTTAATCTTCGCTTTTCAGTTTCAGAGCTTCTGTTGTTATGTTACCGAGCTCAGAGGTCCTCGCTTCAGCCCCATCCAATTTACTGTTGAGCTCATCAGAGGCACTTCTCGTCTGTTGCAGTGTCTGAAACCCAGCGAGCGTTTCTGTTGGGGCCTTTCTTGGCGTTTCCCGTCTCTGCTTGCGCTTCCCACCCGTTCTTGCGCCTTGTCTCTGGTTCCCACTAGGCCTCGCAGCGTCGTTACTCCCCGTGGTCTGAAACCAGAGCCTGACGTCATCCAGCGTCTCTGCACCTGGTTCAGTGCTTGCTCTTCTCAGTGTTGTTGTGGCTGTTTGGAAGCTCCGTGAGATTCCAGATGCGTTTTAGGATGGTTTTTCTATTTCTGGGGGAAATAGCATTGGGATTTTGATCGGATTGCACTGATTCTGTAGATTTCTTTGGGCAATGAATATTTTAAGTCGTGAGTCTTGGGTCCGTGCACATGTGGTGTGTTTCCGCTTACTTATGCCATCTTTGCTTTGTTTCAGCAACGTTTTGCAGTCTGTGTGTGTGCTCAGTCATGTCCAACGCTTGGCGACTCCATGGACTGTAGCCCACCAGGCTCCTCTGTCCACAGGATTCTCCAGGCAAGAATCCTGGAGTGGGTTGCCATTTCCTCCCCCCGAGGATCTTTCCAGCCCAGGCATCAAACCCGTGTCTCCTGCATCTCCTGCATTAGCAAATGGATTCTTTACCACTGAGCCACCTGGGGAGCGTGCTTTTAGTTGACTTATCCTTGCTTATCTCAAGACTAAGTCACCACAGCGTTCAGATGATCCGATGCGATGACCTCATTATCCACATGTGACAGGAGAGGCCCGAACAGGCTGTGTGTGTCCACCATCAGGAGTCTGGGGCAGACCTTGAAGGAGAACCCAGTCCCCTTCTTTCTGCAGGGACCTGGAAGACTCTCAGCTCTAGAAAATAGAGTGTCATTGACTTCTCTGGGTGTGATCAGGGACATAAAGCCAATATTCGTAGTGTGTGACTGAACTCTGTTTTGAAGAGTGATTCTCAAGCTGCCCTTGTTAGAAATTAGGTCCCTGAGAATCTTTGCTTTGTATGGAGGGACATCCTATTCTACAGCTTCGCATTTCAGTTGCTAGAGAGACACGCACTCGGTGTGAGAGTAGGCCTTGGAACACCGTGTTCTTGAACTCTCTTTTTGTTTTGTTTTTGGTCGGTCCATGTGGATCTTGGCTTCCCTGACCAGGGGTAGAATTCGTGCCCCCTGAATTGGAAGCACGGGCTCTTAACCGCTGGACTGCCAGGCGAGTCCCTCCGTGAATTTTGCTGGTCACGTGTACCACAGTGCTAGGAGACCCTCACACGGGGAGCTTCCTGGAACTGCCACCCTTTAATGAAGCCGGGTGTGGTGACCAGTCATCCTGGCCGAGTTCGCTCCGCCCTCCCTGTGGCAGAAGCCCCCGCTGCTCCTCCTCAGAGACCTTGAGGCAGGGTCAGCGGTGCGTGTGGCTATGTCCCGGGGTCTGCCCGCGCTGGGTGCGAGTAGGAGCACCAGAGCCAGCTCTGCTTGTCTTTGTAGATCTCATCACTCCAGAGTCAAGGGCACCGACCCCTCCGCCAAGAAGTGCTTGGTCATGGACGCAGATGATGAGGCGGTCCTGAGCCTCATTGCCGAGTGCGAGTGGGACCTGAGCAACCCGCCCGGGGGCATGAGTTCCAGCCAGAAGGAGTCAGAGGCCAGCCTCCAGAGCTCCCAAGGTAGGCTGCTCCTCGCCGAGAGGATGGGCGCCCAGCCCGGCTGGGAGGCTGACGTCTGCTGCCTCAGGATCCACGCTGCCTTTTTAAGAGAACTTACCTTTAGACGTAGAATCTTCAGTGTCTTGTGCCTGTAATGTCAGTAATTTGATCGTGGAGTTCCAGAGAAGCCGGTATAGTTAGGAGGGGGCAGTCATCCTGCAGACGTTTCGCCTCAGATCCCTCTCGGGTCAGTTGCGGGGGTAGCGAAGATGTGAGGCGTCCTGTGCTGGAGGGGCTGAGTCCCCGCCGGCCTCGAGGGGGCTCCCCTCGGGCTCCGGCTGCATGTGAGTGAGGGGGTGACTCCTGATGAGCGCGGGCACGTGAGCTCTTCACGCCCGTGCCGGCTTTTCCGCCAGGACTCGTGAGCTTCCGCTGCTCTGCTGCTGCGTCTCTCGTGGGTCCCAGGAGCTTTTCGTGAGGTCACGCGTCTGGGTCTTCCTGCTGCAGTAGCACCCTGCCTCAGCCTCCCCGCCACCTCCTGGGCCTGTGGGGCCCTCCAGGGTGGCGCCCGTCCTGAGCGTGCGGCGGTGTCTACTGAGGGCTTTAGTTCGCGTTTCCTGGAGATGAGTCCCAGCAGCCTGCTCACGCGCTCATGTCATCTTCTGAGTGGTTTCTGCTCCTGCTGCCCCCCTCCCCTGTTCCTTTCTTGGTGTTGATGCCCCTGACTCCATTATGCTGGTGGAAGACACTGTCTCCGATTTCTGCCCGCTCTGTGGCTTGCCTTTCATTTTCTCAGCAGCACGTCCAGGAGCAGTTCTGTCTGAGTGAGGCCGCTTCTCCCTGTTCCCCTTCCTGGTTGTGCTTTTCAGTGTGCTGGCTGTGCTTGCGGAGGGTTCCTCCCACGGACCTGTCCACGTCCTGGGGACCCGCACTTGGGTCTGAGAGCTGCTCTCTCGAGTGAATTTCTGGCTGTGGTGTGAGGTAGTGGCTCAGGTTTTCTGTCTGTCCCAACGTGTATCCAGCTGTACCAGTGCCATTTATTGCAAAGACAATCTTGCAAGGTTGTCCATTCAGTGGCTGGAGTCTCTGGATCCGCTGACCGTTGTGTCTGTCCCGACTCATCGGCTGGATGGTGCTTCCCGCTGGATGTGGGGCGGGGTCCCCTCGCCTGGGCTGCTGTGGGCTGTGGCGCCCGCACGTTCCTTCCAGGGTGGCCAGTGCTGTGTTACCAGCTTCTTTTTCCTGTTTACCCCACATAGGAGTGTGCTTGACAGGTATGCTACGCTGTCAGAAACCGGAAGTGTAAGTTTTAATGGAATAAACTTTTTAAATGTTTTTAACACAGCAGAGTCGCGGCACCGACTGAGCGCTCAGTCAGTCCAGCACCAGTGCGGGGACGCGGTGTGGAAGGGCCCTGGGCGGCGCGGGAGCGGCTCCAGGGCGGGCTGCGTGGAGCCGAGGCTGCAGGACCAGCGCCACGGCGAGCAGCCCCCGCAGCTCTCCACCCCAGGTGACCCCGGGGCGCTGCGCTCCTCTTCTCTTGACTGTGTGTGTGTGTGTGTGACCCTGAGGTGTGTTAAGGGAAGACGCTCCTTCACACATGGAAGCTGACAAAAAGACATGACCCCAGAAGATGAGCCCTGCGGGTTGGAAGGTGTCCAGTATGCTACGGGGAAGGGTGGGGGGCAATTCCTAATAGCCCCACAAAGAGTGAAGCAGCCGGGCAAAATGGGAAGCAGCACTCAGGTGTGGATGTGCCTGGTCATGAAAGTAAAGTCCAGTGCTGTAAAGAACAGTATTGCATTGCAACCGTGAATGTTAGGTCCATGAATCAAGGTGAATCGGATGTGGTCAGGAAATGGCAAGATTGAACGTTAACATCTTAGGAATCAGTGAACTAAAATGGATGGGAATGGGAAATTTTAATTCAGATGACCATCTTATCTATTACTGTGGGCAAGAATCCCTTAGAAGAAATGGAAGCGCCCTCATAGTCAACAAAAGAATAAAAAATGCAGTACTTAGGTGTGGTCTCAAAAATGACAGAACGATCTCTGTTCATTTCCAAGGCCAACCATTCAGTATCACAGTAATCCAAGGCTATGCCCCAACCACTAATGTCAAAGAGGATGAAGTTGACCGATTCTACGATGACCTACAAGACCTTCTAGGACTAACACTGAAAAACGACATCCTTTTCCTCATAAGGAATTGGAATGCACAGTAGGAAGTCAAGAGATGCCTGGAGTAACAGGCAGGTTTGGCCTTGGAGTACAAAATGAAGCAGGGGAAAGGTTAACAGTTTTGTCAAGAGAACGTGCTGGTCATAGCAAACACCCTTTTCCAATAATCCAGGAGGTAACTACCCAAAGGAGAAGCCCCAGCAAGATGGTAGAAGGGATGAAATCACGTTTAGAATCAAACCCTGTCCCCAGCAGGGAAGCTCGCAGGGCTCAAACCTTGTGCACACCAGGACCCAGAGCCCCCACGGAGACCGAGGCAGAGCTGTGTGCGGGCGTCTGCTGTGGGCGCGGCTCAGCAGCGGGCTGCTGCAGGGCCAGGCGCTCCGGGTGCAGCAGCCCTGGGTGTGGGGCAAGCCCTCTTGGAGGAGGTCGCCATTAACCCCACCGTAGAGCTGCCAGGACGTACACAGGGCTGGGGAAACAGACTCCTGGAGGGCACAAACAGAACCTTGTGCGCCAGGACCCAGGAGAAGGGGGCAGTGACCCCACAGGAGCCTGACCCAGACTTGCCCGGGAGTGTCCAGGAGCCTCCAGCAGAGGCGTGGGTCGGTGGTGGCCTGCTGCAGGCTTGGGGGCACTGGTGCAGCAGTGTGTGCCTGGGGGGAGATTGCCATTTTCTTCATTACCGCCACTGTACGTTCAGTTCAGTTCAGTTCAGTCGCTCAGTTGTGTCCGACTCTCTGCGACCCCATGAATCGCAGCACACCAGGCCTCCCTGTCCATCACCAACTCCCGGAGTTCACCCAAACTCATGTGCATCGAGTCGGTGATGCCATCCAGCCATCTCATCCTCGGTCGTCCCCTTCTCCTCCTGCCCCCAATCCCTCCCAGCATCAGGGTCTTTTCCAGTGAGTCAGCTCTTCACATGAGGTGGCCAAAGTACTGGAGTTTCAGCCTCAGCATCAGTCCTTCCAATGAACACCCAGGACTGGTCTCCTTTAGGACGGACGGGTTGGATCTCCTTGCAATCCAAGGGACTCGCAAGAGTCTTCTCTAACACCACAATTCAAAAGCATCAATTCTTCAGCCTTCAGCTTTCTTCACAGTCCAACTCTCACATCCATACATTACCACTGGAAAAACCACAGCTTTGACTAGACGGACCTTTGTTGGCAAAGTAATGTCTCTGCTTTTCAATATGCTATCTAGGTTGGTCATAACTTTCCTTCCAAGGAGTAAGCGTCTTCTAATTTCATGGTTGCAGTCATCATCTGCAGTGATTTTGGAGCCCAAAAAAATAAAGTCAGCCACTGTTTCCACTCTTTCCCCATCTGTTTACCACGAAGTGACGGGACCAGATACCATGTTCTTTGTTTTCTGAATGTTGAGCTTTAAGCCAACTTTTTCACTCTCCACTGTCACTCTCATCAAGAGGCTTTTTAGTTCCTCTTCACTTTCTGCCATAAGGGTGGTATCATCTGCATATCTGAGGTTATTGATATTTCTCCTGGCAATCTTGATTCCAGCTTGTGCTTCTTCCAGCCCTGCGTTTCTCATGATGTACTCTGCATATAAGTTAAATAAGCAGGGTGACAATATACAACCTTGAAGTACTCCTTTTCTTATTTGGAACCAGTCTGTTGTTCCATGTCCAGTTCTAACTGCTGCTTCCTAACCTGCATATAGATTTCTCAAGAGGCAGGTCAGGTGGTGTGGTATTCCCATCTCTTTCAGAATTTTCCACAGTTTATTGTGATCCACACAGTCAAAGGCTTTGGCATAGTCAATAAAGCAGAAATGATGTTTTTCTGGAACTCTTGCTTTTTCCATGATCCAGCGAATGTTGGCAATTTGATCTCTGGTTTCTCGGCCTTTTCTAAAACCAGCTTAACATCTGGAAGGTCACGGTTCACGTATTGCTGAAGCCTGGCTTGGAGAATTTTGAACATTACTTTACTAGCGTGTGAGATGAGTGCAATTGTGCAGTAGTTTGAGCATTCTTTGGCATTGCCTTTCTTTGGGATTGGAATGAAAACTGACCTTTTCCAGTCCCGTAGCCACTGCTGAGTTTTCCAAATTTGCTGGCATATTGAGTGCAGCACTTCCACAGCATCATCTTTCAGGATTTGAAATAGCTCAACTGGAATTCCATCACATCCGCTAGCTTTGTTCGTAATGATGCTTTCTAAGGCCCTCTGACTTCACATTCCAGGGTGTCTGGCTCTAGGTGAGTGATCACACCATCGTGATTATCTAGGTCTTGAAGATCTTATTTCTGCAGTTCTTCTGTGTATTCTTGCCACTTCTTCTTAGTTTGGCCCCAGGTAAATAACAGGGAGGGAACACAGCTCCACCCATCAACAGAAAATTGGATTAAAGATTTAATTTTGGCCAAGCTCATCAGAACAAGACCCAATTTCCCCCTCAGTCAGTCTCTCCCATCAGGAAGCTTCCATAAGCCTCTTATCCTTCTCTGTCAGAGGGCAGACAGACTGGAAACCACAGTCACAGAAAACTAGCCAATCTGATCACGTGGACCACAGCCTGGTCTAACTCAGTGAAACTGTGAGCCATGTTGTGTGGGGCCACCCAAGACAGGCGGGTCATGGTGGAGAGTTCTGACAAAACATGGTCCACTGGAGAAGGGAATGGCAAGCCACTTAAGTATTCTTGCTTTGAGAACCCTATGAACAGTATGAAAAGGCAAAAGGATAGGTAAACTCCCCAGGTCGGTAGGTGCCCAATACGCTACTGGAGATCAGTGGAGAAATAACTCCAGAAAGAATGAAGAGATGGAGCCAAAGCAGCAACAACGCCCAGCTGTGGATGTGACTGGTGATAGAAGCAAAGTCCCGTGCTGTAAAGAGCAGCGTTGCCTAGGATCCCGGAATGTTAGGTCCATGAGTCATGGCAACTTGGAAGTGGTCAAATAGGAGATGGCAAGAGGGAATGTTGACATTTTAGGAATCAGTGAACTAAAATGGACTGGAATGGGTGAATCTAACTCAGATGACCGTTACATCTACTGCTGTGGGCAAGAATCCCTCAGAAGAAATGGAGTAGCCCTCGTAGGCAACCGAAGAGTACGAAATGCAGTACTTGGATGCAAACTCAAAAACGACAGAATGATCTGTGTTCGTTTTCAAGACAAACCATTCAATATCCTGGTAATCCAAGTCTATGCCCTGACCAGTAACACTGAAGAAGCTGAAGTTGAACAGTTCTATAAAGACCTACAAGACCTCCTAGAACTAACATCCAAAAAGATGTCCTTTTTCTTATAGGGGAGTGGAATGCAAAAGTAGGAAGTCAAGAAATATCTGGAGTAACAGGCAAATTTGGCCTTGGAGTGCAGAATGAAGCAGGGCAAAGGCTAATAGAGTTTCGCCAAGAGAACACATAGCAAATACCCTCTTCCAACAACAGAAGAGAAGTCTCTACACATGGACCTCACCAGATGGTCAACACCGAAATCAGATGGATTATATTTTTTGCAGCCAAAGATGGAGAAGTTCTATACAGCAAAAACAAGACTGGGAGCTGACTGTGGCTCAGATCATGAACTCCTTATTGTCAAAAATTGAAGAAAGTAGGGAAAACCACTAGACCGTTCAGGTATGACCCATAAAGAAGGCTGAGTGCCAAAGAATTGATGCCTTTGGATGGTGATGCTGAAGAAGACCCTTGAGAGTCCCTTGGACTGCATGGAGATCAAACCAGTCCATCCTAAAGGAAATCAACCCTAAATATTCATTGGAAGAACTGATGCTGAAGCTGAAGCTCCAATACTTTGGCCACATGATGTGAAGAACTGACTCATTGGAGGTGACTCTGATGCTGGGAAAATTGAAGACACAAGGAGAAGGGGGCAGCAGAGGATGAGACGGTTAGATGGCATCGCTTTTGACATGGATTTGAGCAACGTCTGGGAGATTGCTCTGGAGGACAGCAGAACCTGGCGCACTGCGATCCTTCCCAACTGTGCAACTGAGCAGCACAAAGACAAGGGAAAGCAAACAAGTTCGTTGAGAGTGTTGCTTGCATGGGTGTGGAAAAGCGTCAGAGACCTCCCGAGCGTGAGCAAACCCAGTCCCTTCCTGAGTTTCGTCCAGGTGAGCCTGTGGGGCCCTGGAGGCAGCTCAGGTCGTGGCGGTGCCTGCCTAGTGCCCATGGCCCGCAGTCACGGCCTCTCGCTTCACGCGCTTTGTGTCATGAGATCTCACCCGTGTCCCTTCACACGGATTCACGTGGGGGTGCGTGTGTGCATGTTCTGGTCCAGGATCCATCCAGCACATGTGGAGTATCTTAAGGTCGCGTCTCAGATGCTTATGAGCAGAAACACGTTCTCAGTTTCCATAGTCTGTCCTGGAGCTTTGAAGTGTTCAGACTGTACTTCTCTGGGGTCACCCTCAGTCCCGGGTGGCTTGCTCTGCTGGCTCCTGGTGGCCAGACACGCTGGGGTGTAGTGGGGGCGTGGGCTCGTGCAGAAGCCCCAGGCTGCTGCAGGTCAGGGGGAAATGGGGCAGTGTCACATAGTGGGGCGTGCAGCATGGAGAGTGACTGGTGTGCCTTTGGGTTGTGGAAGGCGGGGGCTGGGTCCCTCTGAGTCTGCGAGTCAGACCAGTCCCGGCAAGGGGGTGGTGGTGGCCCGCTGACACTGGTCAGGTGGACTTGGTGATGGACGTGGAGCCGGGGGCACTGGTGTCCAGGTGGTGTCTGGCCCAGGCAACCAGAGAGCAGGGGCTCGTCCGCTCCCAGGGCCAGCTGGCCCAGCCTGGTGTGCACGGCTCTGGCCGGAGGCACTGTGGCTGGCCAGTTTGTCTCTTTCTGGTTAGTTCCCATATCTGTGTGCACACAGCTGGAGCGCTGGCCCCTGAGGTATCTATGCACACAGCTGGAGCGCTGGCCCCTGAGGTGTCTGTGCACACAGCTGCAGCGCTGGTCCCTGAAGTATCTGTGTGCACACAGCTGCAGCGCCGGCCCCTGAGGTGTCTGTGCACACAGCTGCAGCGCTGGTCCCTGAAGTATCTGTGTGCACACAGCTGCAGCGCCGGCCCCTGAGGTGTCTGTGCACACAGCTGCAGCGCCGGCCCCTGAAGTATCTGTGTGCACACAGCTGCAGCGCCGGCCCCTGAGGTGTCTGTGCACACAGCTGCAGCGCCGGCCCCTGAGCCCCGGGAGCCCGACGGTGAGGGCTCTGTCCGCTTCTCTGTTACAGACTCCACGGAGACCGAGGACGCAGGCGCTGCTTCTCAGAAGTCCAGTGTGTCAACGCAAAAGATGTTAAACCCCTTACCTGCTCCTGAGAAGTACAGGAAGCGGAGGGTGCCTGGCGGGAGGTTCCAGGCGCCTGCGGACGAGGCCTGTCTCAGCTCTCTGGAGGGGAGCCTGAGTGTGAGCCGGAGGAGCGGGTCGGAGGGCTGGGGCCAGGCCGCCTCTTCCCTCTCGGCCACCCCGGGGCCCGAGCAGCCAAGACCACCCAGCGCCAGCGAGGTGAGCAGGGGTGAGGTGCTCGCCGAGCCCCTGGGGTGGACGTGGCCCTCACGCGCACGTCTCCGTAGTGTGGTCACCGCTGCCGTTAGAAAATGCACTTCCGGGCTGTCTTCTGGGGCGGGGCGCCTTGAGGTGTCTCGGGCCTGCCGCCCACACGGCCTCGTCCGTGGTTGGTGCTCCCCCGGGGCTGTCGTGAACGCAGTCCCAGCTGTGTGCGCTGTGGTCCTCCTTGTTCACAAGGGGAGGTTCTCCCCAGATTGTCCCACGGTGGTTGTAGACAGTGGCTCGCTGCCATTGCTAGGGCCGAGTTGGAGACTGAGATGTTCTCAAAGGTTTGGGGCTCGAGTGAAGACCGCCGTGCGGACAGGGGGCAGCAGGCAGCCCTGCCACAGCGCCCCACGTGCGCAGAGGAGGGAGCGCACCCCAGCTGAGAGGCCAGCGCCAGGGGCGCCGGGGGCCTGGGTGCTGGGTGGCTCCTGGGGCGAAGCCGCAGCCCCGGGCCGAGGTCTGCTTCCACGGCTGGTCTGGCTGCATCTTCAGTCTCTCACTGGACTGAGGGAAGGAGTGAAAATGGAGGTTTGCTTGAGTCAGGACTGGGCTGGGGCTTTCCTGTCCCCGAATGGAGCCGCTCTGATGGACCCCCCTCGCTATGGGGTTGGGACTTTGCACGGGGGGTGCCGCCCGCAGCTCCCCTCCTTCCAGCACCGTGTTCCCAGTGGCCGTCCTGGAGAGGGCTCGGCCCCGGCTCCTCAGGTGGGAGGCAGAAGCCTGACCCCCTGGGCTCTGCTCCTGCGCCTGAGGCCGCGTCGGTGCAGCTTCTGGCGGGAGTGCTGGTGCTGGTGCCCCTGGACGCGCTCACCCTCAGCTGCTTGTGGTCAGCTGTTGGCCTCAGGGTCCCCCCGCCGACCAGCCCCAAGGGACGGCTGCCCCGGCCCGATGACCCCTCGTGGGCCTGTGCATCCCCGTGCCCTGGGCTCCCGCGGGTGGGGAGGGGCAGGAGTGAGGGGCCCGGGGGCCCCTGCACGCCTTTCCGGGTCTGGCTGGCTGCCCCAGATGCTCTTTGTGAGGAAACTTTTGTTTTGTCTAACAGGGCACCGGGCCTCATCCCAGCTCTGGCCCTGCTGGTATTGACTTGCTAAATCCCTGCTTCTCAGGAAATGTTCCCTGGACACTCAGAAAGTGAGCCGGAGGGCAGGAGCCAGCTCCCTTTCTGCAGTAATCCCTTAAAATTGATGAAATGATTTCTAAAGGGAAGAAAAGTGAGCGCTGATGGAAATGCCGGTGACTGTGGGCCCAGCGTGGTTGGATCCGGGTGGGGCCGTGAGGCTCTGCCTGGCAGCCTGTTGCTGCACCGGCCCAGCCAGCCCTCCCTCTGGTCCTGTGTGCGCTGGTCTCACTTTGGGCCACCGAGCTCCAGTGAGCGTTCGGGCCAAGACTGTCTCCTCCCCACCCCACAAGAGTGGCGGGGGCTGGTCAGGAGGGCCCAGGACGCCAGCGCTCAGAACCGCCTGGTCTCCTGACTGACACAGGCCACAACTCAGCCGTTGCTCCCGCTGAGGGGTGGTTTCCCCACCCCCAGACACGGACAGGCATGCAGGGGCAGGCAGGCGAGTCCCACGCACCATGCCTGCAGGCGTGTGCCGCGTGACCCTCCTCCGTGGCGTAGGCAGCGGACGAGGCGGCAGTCTGACACTGCCTCGCACCCGCTGGGAGGGGCACGGGAGCCAAGGGGGGTTTGTCTCTGGGCAGGCGTGTCCCAAACTGCACTCGGCCGCGCTGCCCGGGAAGAAGGCCGCGCTGGAGGCGCTGGCTCTGGAAGCGCTCCTGGACCTGGTGGACAGGCACTGGAGTGGCCGCAGACCCCTGCGCAGCAGCGAAGCCTTCCTCGGTGAGTTGGCCGCCTTGGTGAGCGTGCCGCCTGCCGGTGCCCGTGCCCGCTGCTGGGCCCTGGTCCCCCGGCCTCGCTGCCCTCTGGGCTGCGGGGGTGTCCTGAGGGCCCTGCTCACGGTGTCCGGGTGCTCGGGAGGAGCAGACGAGGCGCCAGTTGTTGGCTGCTGCTACCCGCCTGCTGGTGCCCAGCCCCCGGAAGGCTTCGGCAGCCAGCCACGCGGGCTCCTTCCTCCAGGTCCCTCAAGCTGTGGCCTGTCGACCCCACGCACACCTGGGGGTAAGCAGGCCTGACAAGGTCGTTTCAATGGCATACGTATCCCTTTTCTAGTCTTCATACCTGTCAGTGTTTTTGAGGTGTGCAGCCTGTATTTTTCAAAATGCATTGAACACGTTTTGTGTACACTCATTCTCTCAACATTCTCTCTTCTAGCTCAGGCGAGACACATTTTGTCGTCTGTTCAAGAGTTTACAACCACTCAGGACACTTCGACAACTCTGAATGAAGAGATTAGCTCCCTGACTCTGGAAAATAAGTCTTTGTACAGTCGCCTTGCTGAGCTGCAGCAACAGTACGGCGTGAAGATGAATGAGGTGGTGCTGGAACTCAAAGACACTCGGAAGGAGATGGTTGGTTCCGTTTATTCTCAGTAGGGGCAAGAACAGTCTTGACATCACAGAATGAGTGTAGCTTCTCAACTCTGCTTCCCCTGACAGCTGTCAGACACAACCCTGGGGCCCCTCCTGCCTTTGCAGAGCATGAACTCCCTCTTCCACCAGGCTTCCCCGTCCAGGACGCCAGCTGCCCTGGAAGAGAGTGGCCTGGCTCTCTCTCCAGCCCCTCATGACAGTGGCTGCGGGTGTCTGCATTGCCGCCGGTCCAGCTCTGCCTGCCCCGGCGGCTTTGTTCTGTTCTGAGAGGCGGGAGGATGAGGCTGGGCTTGCGGGGGAGTTTCTCTGGTCTCGCTGTTCCCTGGCCCAGGCTCCGAGACCACTGGTGAGGAGGCTCCAGGGACCTGGGTGACCTGGGTCCCTGCTGCTGTCCTGCCTGCCCCAGCCAGCGTGGGGCCGGGGGGTCCTACTGCACCTGCGACAGCTCCACCACCAGGTGGCACCATTGGGCAGCCAGAGCCATCGTGGTACGGACCTGGCAGTGGAGCTCAGCCCTGGCAGGACAGGCCCCCCTCGTCCCCTGCGACTTCACCGTGAGACCATCATTCGTGAACGCCTGCGCTGGGACAGGCCCCCCTCATCCCCTGCGACTTGACCATCGTTCGTGAACGCCTGCGCTGAAGAGGAGAAAAGGCCTCAAAATAGCAAATAAACAACCTAACTTCACAACTCGAGGAGCTAAAGGAAGCTAAACCCAAAGGAAACAGAAGGAAACAATAAAGATCAGAGCAGAAATAAAGAGAGTAGAAAACAACAGGAAAACTTAGCAAAGCTGAGTTGGACTTTGAAAAAAACTCTTAGGTAGAGTAAGAGAGAAGACTCGAAATCAGAATTGAAAACGGATACATTACAATGGATGCCTCAGAAATGAGGTCAAGGAATGATTATTTACAAGCATTTTGGAGAACCTAGAAGAAATGGATAAATTCCTCGAAACATACAGCCTACTAAGGCTGTGTCAAGAAGGAATAAAGCCTGATAGGCCAATAACAGATAAGAGGGAATAGTAACCTACTTCTTAAGAAAGCAAGGACCAGGTGGCTCCATGGCTGCATTCTACCAGATACTCAAAGAAAAATTAATACTTATCCTTCTCAAACTTTTCCAAAAAATAGAAGCAGGGAGCTACTTTCATACTGTTTCATGAAGGCAGCATTACCTGGACGCCAGAGCAAAGACTCCACAAGAAGAGAGACTATAGACTGCTCTCCGAGACTCAGCAGAAGACTAGCCTCCCGGGCTGCGCCCAGCACTGCCCACAGCCCGTGGGGTTGCCCCCGGGGAGCACGGCCGGCTTGCCACACGCGGACACACCGTGTTACTGGATCCGAGACTCGGCAGAAGGCCGGCCTCCCCGGTGCAGCAGCACAGCAAGAACGCTGCACACACCCTGAGGGAGCCGCGCACACAGACCCGCCAGCACCTGGAGAGCGGAGACACTGCCAGCCCAGGTCCCGCAGGTGCAGCACCTGGCCACGGTCAGCATCCATTCGTGATTTTAAAAAAAGCTCAACAAAATAGGTGTAAAAGAAAATGCCTCAGCATGATAAAGGCTGTTTATGAGAAGCCCTCAGCCAGCCTCATGATCAGTGGAGAAAACTGAAAGTTTTTCCTCTATGATCCAGTGTGAGACAAGGATGTCCACTCATATCGTCTCTTCTACTGGAAGGAGAGTTGGCCCATGAGCAGTGTGGGTTTGAACGACATGGATTCATTTATATGCAGATTTTTTATTAGTAAATAGTGTAGTGCTGTGCTCAGTCACTCAGCTGTGTCCCGACTCTTGGTGACCCCATGGGCTGTAGCCTGCCAGGCTCCCCTGTCCAGGCAAGAGTACTGGGGAGGGTTGCCGTGTCCTCCAGGGGACCTTCCCGGCCCAGGCATGGCACTTGCGCCTCCCGCGCTGGCAGGCAGGCTCTTTCCACTGCACTACCTGCGAAGCCCGGGAAGCACAGTGATCCTGTGCACTTGGAAGCTGGTTGCATCTTTGGATACGGAACTGCAGGTTTGGGAAGTTGACTATAAATTGACTATAAATTATTGGTGGATTTTCAGCTGCAAGGAGAGTTGGCACCGCTACCCTCTCCACCCGCCGTTGATCAGGGGTCAGGTATACTAGCAAGAGCAAGCGGACAAGAAAAGGAAATATAAGGCATCCAGATTGGAAAGGAAGAAGTAAAGTTACCTCTGCTTGCAAATGATGTATAAAACATTAAAGATACCACGAGAGAAAATCAGAATAAGTTCAGTGGCGTGGTAGGGTGCAGAGCATAACGGAGACCATTCTTGTTTCTTGACACCAGTGAGCACGCCCACTCCATTCACGGTGTCAGAAGGAGTAAAGCAGTCAGGAGGGAGCTCAGCCAGGAAGGCCAAAGATCGTGAACAGAAGACTTCTACAGATGCAGCGCGGCCCCTGTAAAAATTCCGTGGCATTTTCCACAGAAACAGGGAAAACAGTTCTAAAATGTGCATGTTTCTTATCATTTGTGCTCTTCGTTTTCTAGTTCTACAAAGACCCCAAATCACCAAAGCAATCTTGAGAAAGATCATTTTTCAGGCATCACACTTCCTAGTTTAAAATTATGTTACAAAGCTGTGGTAATCAAATAGTATGGTGCTGGCATAAAAACAGGGATAGATTGCTGGAACAGAATGGAGGGCCCAGAAATAAACCCTCACGTAGATGCCAGCTGATTTTTGGCAAAGGCACCAGGAGCACAGCATGGTGAGAGTGCTCTCTTTGGTAAATGGTGTTGGGAAACTTGATGCCCACATGCAGAAGATGAACCTGCACACACAAAACCCAACTCGGAAAGGACTAAAGACCTGAAACTGTAAAACTTCTGGAAGGGAGTTCCCTGGCAGTCCAGTGGTTAGGGCTCTGCCTCCGCTGCGGGGTGTGGGTTTAGTCCCCAGCCGGGAACTATAATCCCACAAGACACATGGTGTGGCCAAACAGACGTGTGGCAAGGAGGCTCAGTATTACTCATCACCAGGGAAATGCAGGTCAGAACCAGAACGAGGCCCCACTGCACACCTGCAGAAGGCTTTCGTCCGCAGAGACAGCACGTGGAGGGTGTGGAGACGGGGAGCCCTCGTGCTCTGTGGGTGGGAGTGCAACTTGGTGCAGACACCGGAAACCTACAGGGATTCCTCAGAAAGCGACACTGGAGCTATCACGCTGTTCAGCCGCTCAGTCGTGCCCTACTCTGCGACCCGTGGACTGCAGCGCGCCAGGCTCCCCTGTCATTCACCGTCTCCCGGAGCTTGTGCAAACTCGGGTCCATCGAGTCGGTGATGCCATCCAGCCATCTCAGGCTCTGTCGTCCCCTTCTCCTCCTGACCCCCGTCCTTCCCAGCATCAGGGTCTTTTCCAGTGAGTCAGCTCTTTGCAGTAGGTGGCCAAAGGATTGGAGTTTCAGCTTCAGCATCAGTCCAGTGAATATTCAGGATTCAACTACCATATGCTCTAGCGATCCCACTCCTGTGTGTTTATCCAAAGGAGGTGAAATCGGGATCTCACGCAGCATATTCACAGCGGCCTAGGTGTGAGAGCCTGAGGCCTGTGACGAATACAGAGATAAAGGAGATGTGCGTGTACAGTGGGGCGTTGCTCAGCTTTGCCCTGTGTGCGTGCTCAGTCAGGTCTGACTCGGCAACCCCGTGGATGGGAATGTGCCGGGCTCCTCTGTCCTGGAGTCTCCGGCTGAGAATGCCAGCGTGGGCGGCAGCTGCTACTCCAGTCGTTCAGCCTTTGCTCTCCAGTCGCTCGGTCGTGCCCGACTCTTGGCAGCCCCGTGGGCTGCAGCACGGCAGGCCTCCCTGTCCTCCGCCGCCTCCCGGAGCTTGTGCAGACTTGTGTCCGTTGAGTTGGGCATGTTGGATGGACCTTGAGGGCGTTGTCTAAGTGAAGTTAGTCAGACGTGGAAAGAAAATCCTCCGTGATCTCATACCTGGGATCTAGGTTGAGTTCACAGAAGCAGAGGGTAGATGGGTGGGCACCCTCAGCGGGAGGCAGGGGAGCTGTGGGCCCAGGTGGAGTGGCGGTTCTGCAGGGGTCAGTCCAGGGCTCCGAGCCTGGCTGACAGTCACGTTAGTCGGGCCACGCAGACCCTGGAGCTGTGTTGAGAGCAGAGTCCTGGTGCTCTCATCACCAAAACCTGCTTCCTCCGCGAGGAGACGTGTGCGCTGGCTTGACTGTGGTCACTGTGCACGTGCGGCTCATGTGACGTCATGGGGCGCCTCGACCCGAGCTGTAGGAAGGGAGACCAACGTGCGTTCAGCGCGAGAAGCCTTAGCCTCCGATGCTTATGGTTCAGTGCAATGGTGTGGGCACTGTTGAGAGTGTTCTCCTGTCGTTTCAGTTTTATTTATAGTTCCTAACAGGAAAGCAGATTCGATTCGCACACTGTAATTGCTGCTGTGGTCAGGCTCGGGTGTCGTCAGGTGAGCGTGTGGGCGCTGGAGTTGGGCTGCCTGGCGGTGCGGGTCTGGTCACCCTGCGCGGTGCGGCTGGGCCCCCAGGTGGGCCCACGCGTGCGGGCGAGCTGCCGTGGTGACCCGTGTGCCCAGCTGGAGAGCCCTCTGGGCGCTGCCGCCCCGCGCGTGCCCTCCAGGCCCTCTGCCTCCCCGTCCGCGGCGCTGTCACCTGACCCCCGCCGCCGCCTCCCTCCCGTCAGGGCCCTGAGTGTGCCGTCCTTCCCCGCACGCTTCCCCTTGTGCCCACGCGTGCTCGCTGTCTCGCTCCGCTTCGCCTGATGTTAGCATAGCCACCTCAGTGTTGCCTTGGTGCTTATATGTAAGGTGGGCTCCTTCTAGGCAGCAGACACTTGGGTCTTTTGTTTTTATTTAATTAACAACCTCTGCCTTTTCTTTGCAGTAGCATCTCTTAAAAATTCAGTTGATTTAAAGTAGAAAACCAGAACAATTGACCCATCTCTCCCACCCCCGTCCTCGGTCTCTGGGTCTCTGGCCGTTACCAAGTTCTCTGTATCCATGAGCTTCACTTCCTTTGTTTGTCCTTTTAGATTTCCAATATGAGTGAGATCACGTGGTGTTTGTTTTCTTCATTGTATTTATATACCACGTCTTTATCTATTCATCCGTTAATGGGCACTTAGGTTGTTCCATATCTTGGGAATTGTGAGTAATGCTTCTGTGAAGATGGAGGTGTGCATATATTTTCAAATTAGTGTTTTTGTTCTCTTCAGATGAATACCCAGAAATGAAATTACTGTATCTGGTAGCTCTGTTTGTAGCCTTTTGAGGAATTTCCATACGATGTTACATAGCGGCTGTACCAGCTTACATCCCCGCCAGCAGCGGAGGAGGGCTCCCCTGCCCCACGCCCGCAGCAGCGCTTGCGGTCACTGTCTTCCTGATGGTGGTCATCCTGACGAGCATGGGGATACCTCATGGCTCTGATCTGCGTCTCCCTGGTGATAGGCTGAGCATCTTTTCATGTTCCTGTTGGCCATCTCTATGCTTTGGAAAGATTTCTGTTCAGATCCTCTGCCCGTTTTTAAATCATGTTTTTGCACTGCTGAGTTGTGTGAGTTCTTGGTGTATTTTTATGCTAACCTCTTATTAGATAAATGGTCTGCGGATGCTTTTCTTCCAGTTCGTTGACTGACTTTGCATTTTGTTGCTGGTTTCCTTGGCCGTACGGGGCCTGTTGGTTTCTGCCCGTGGTTGAGAGCGCGGGCTGTGGGGTGGTGGCAGGGGCCGAGCCTCTGTGTTAGCTTGCCTGTTGCTGCCCAGTGAGCTACCAGCTGGCCACACCTCAGACCACACATGCTTCCCCGCGTGGCCTCCGGTCAGGGCCCAGCGTGGCTGCCTCGGGGTCTCCTGAAGTTGCCATCAGGCTGTAACTTAGGGCTGTGGTCACCTCCAAGACTCATGGGAGTGTGGGTCCTCCACTGAGGTCATGGGTGGATCCTCCATGTGGGTCCCCTGCGCTTACTCCAGGCAGTCCCGGGGGTCACACCGCGACAGCTGCTGCCACGGGTGCCCAGGCGGAAGGCCACCCTGCGGGTGCGCGTCGTGGCTTCTGTGTGTCGTGTGTGCGGTGGGCTGGCCCGCTTAAAGGGGGCGCCTTCCAGGGCGAGGGCACCCTCTGCTCCGTCCCCTCGTTTGTAGAACAGGGGGGACAGCAGCCGTGAGGTTGATGGAGACAAGTGTCAGAAACGTCTGGTGCTCACTGTTTTATCAAGACAGAGCCCACACAGCCTCGCTTTAGACGGTGCGTGAAGGCAGTGACATGGCACCGGCAGCCGCTGGGCGTCTGCACCAGCGGCTCCCGCGGCATCGCTCTGGGCAGAGCGGCCTGGAAGCAGGACCGCGGATCTGGAGGCTTCTGTGGATGAGCAGGTGGCGCCGCTTCCCCTTCCCCTGTGCATCCAGGCAAGCGGACCTGGGTGCCGGCTTTGTACCAGTGTGGTGGGCAGAGTTTGACCTGTTTGCGTGTGTTGTTCTGTCCAGGATTACCTGAGGCAGCATCTGGACAGATCTCTGGAGGAGAGCAGTAGCTTGAAGTCGCTTTTGTTCAGCATGAAGAAAGATGTGAGGACCACTGACGCCCCGTCTGCGCTGAACCTGCAGATCTCCGGTGAGCTTGCGGCTCTCGCCGTGGGTGCGTCCCCGTGTCACTGGGCCCCGGCTCGGCGGGAGCTGTGAGTGCGTCTGGGTGGGCGTGCGCAGGGCCAGCCTGCTGATCCCAGGAGGCTGCAGGACCCTCCCCGGCGCTGCTCGCTCGTGGCTTCGTCCCTACCCAGGTCGATGCTGTTTTCCTCTCTCCCCTCTCTTGGATTCTGTTTTGCCAGTCTTACAGGCATGCCTTTGGGACTTGGGAGTTGGGGTGTGGCCTGCCCTGGGGTCGGTGAGGCATCGCAGGGTCCCCCGGGGGCTTCAGCCTGAGCACCTACCTGCTCCGTTCTGGCCTCTCAGAGGCCTGCCGGGCAGACGCATCTCAGGTGTGAGCACGGCCACCGCGGAGGCTCTCCTGGGCCCTCCTGTTCAGCGAGTGACGCCCCTGACCTTCACCCCAACTGTGTTGGCTCCAGGCTCTCCCTGAGGGCCAGCCCGTCCAGCAGATCCAGCCCTCTCTGCCCGCCTCTGCTCCTGGCACACGCGCCCCTCAGGGGCGTCCAGAGGGTGGGTCCGGGGCTTCGTCCCCAGCAGGGCTGGTCCTGGGCCTGCATGGGACGAGGGGGCCACACTGTCTACCCCAATGACCTCGCCCCACGTTCCCCAGGCTCACTGACACCCTAGAATCATCTAGTCTCCCAGCATAGGGGTGAGTGAGCTCCCTGAGCACAGCCACCCTTGTCCCGTCAGGACTCCAGGCCAGCGTGAAGCGGCTCTCGGGCGAGCTCGTGGAGCTCAAGCAGCACCTGGAGCACTATGACAAGATTCAGGAGCTCACGCAGATGCTGCAGGAGAGCCACAGGTGCCGCCAGCGGCCCCGGGCCCCGAGCAGCGAGGCCCCTCCTGCAGCCCCCGGGGTCGGGGGGCGGGGTGCCTGGTGGCCTGCACGCGGCCCCTGGCGTGGTTCTCGACTGTTCTCCAGGAAAGTGGAGATCCCTCCTCACTCCCTGGCCCAGTTTTTGTGAAGAGACCTGTGGGGAGAGTGGGTGGGGTCTGCGGGCAGCGCTCTCCCACGTCCTCTGCTCCCCTGCCCCTCCCCACTGTCGGGCTGAGGTCTCTGCAGCTCCCCTGTGGCCAGTGGAGCCAGGCCGTGACCCTGTGGGGGTGGAGGGCCACAGCCCCGTGCCCACCCAGCCCTGACCCAGAGGGGAGGGCCAGGCAGGTCCTGGCCACGGGGCGCCACGGCCCGGAGTGGACAGGCGGGGCTGCGGTGCCTCCGGGAGCCGCGGGCAGCCCTGGGCGTCCCCTGGCCTCCGCTGTCCTGGCAGACAGGCTTTGTCCCTGGGGGCAGCTCTGTGGAACACGGCCCTGTGCGTCGGTTCCTCGTGGTGCCACGAAGGCCCTCAGTCAGAGCTGGGCCGGGGTCAGCAGTGTCCAGCCCCACCCTCCTCCTGGGACCCCTCCAGAGTTAAAGACGGCCCCAGTGACCCAGAATCAGGACTTCCAGTTTACTGTGTCCACATCAGAATTGTGTTTGACCAGGAATTAGAAGTGTCTCCATCTTTCAGCCTTTTTTAGAAATGGAACAGAGTTGTCAGTGCTGAGGGCCCTCCCTACCCCTTCAGCTCACGGGAGAGTGGGGCACCCGCCAGCCCCGGGCCAAGGGGACCTGCCTGAGGGGCACAGGGCAGCAGCAGGGGAGGCGGGGCCACAGCGGCAGGGGAGGCGGGGCCGCGGCTCCGGGCTGAGCGCTGTCCCCGCCCCCCAGCTCGCTGGTCAGCACCAACGAGCGCCTGCTGCAGGAGCTGGGCCAGGTGCGAGCGCAGCACCAGGCCGAGGTGGAGCAGCTGCACTGGAGCTACAAGGAGCTCAAGAAGACCCTGGCGCGGGCCCCCGGCAGCCCCCGGGAGGCGCGCCCGCCTCCCCGCCGCGCGCCCTGTGAGCCCCTCTCCGCTGTGTCTTCAGGGCCCGAAACGTCCTAGAAAGACAGGTTCATCCTCGCCCTTCGCTCGTCAGTCAGTCAGATCTCTAGTTTTTCATCAGCTATCTTGAGGTAAAGAAAATGTTGCATTTTCCTGCCTAACATGCAAGAAAGCAGCTCTTTAGGACGATTGAAGAAAATAATTTATTGTGTACCAGGCAACCTTATTTAATAAACACGTTCTAGAAAGTGGCTCTCATTGTAACTGAGTTTCACAATGAATTGTTTTGAAATCAGCTGTGCTCCACGGTTGGCGAGCAGGAGCTGTCAGAACCGAGACTGCCTGCAAGGAGCCCGCAGGGCTGTGGAGCCCGTTGTCTGCAGGGCTGGCGTCCACCGGGGAGCCTGCTCGAGCGCCAGCTCTTGCTTGCAGGCATTTCTGAGAATTACATCCTAACAGAGCACAGAGCTAGCTTTTGAGTTTGGAAACGCATCTCATGGGACTCTTGCTGTCTTTGGTGAAATGACGTGATCTGCTGAAAGGGCCTGTGGTAGATTTTGGGGCAGAGCTGCAAGTGGAGATGGGGGGCTCTGTGGGTCCCAGGCAGGGAGTATTGCCCACCTTCAGGTCATGTTTTGTATTTGTAACTTCGCGGGGAAGTTGGGGGAGGGGGGTCATCAGATTTTTTCTTAAAGATTTTTGCATTAATCCATTTTCAGCCTGTAGGAAATTATCACCATGCTGTTAGTTTGCTTCTGGTTTGGATTTTGTTGCACTTCTTGGAAACCTGAGTTTATATTTCTCGTCAAATGTGGGGAAGTTTCGGCCACCGTTTCCTGGTGTTTGGCACCTGACCCAGCGTCCCGTCTGCCTTCCTGGGACTCCATGCTGCCGCCTCAAGCTCCGGGTCCGGCCCCCACTTCCCTGCACTCAGGTCTTTTGCGCCTCGGTTCTCAGCCTCTCCCGTCCTCGCGCAGCTCACTGCCCATTCCTCCACCTGCCTGATGCGCTGTGGGCTTGTAGAGTGAATTTTTTATTTCAGAGATTGTATATTTCTTAGTTGTAAAATTCCATTTGGTCTTCTTTTATAAAAAGGAAAGAAGCCTTTCTTGTAAAGGTTTTATTTCCCATACGTTCACGTTTCATGTGACTCTTTAACCGTATTCTGAACAGCCTTACTGCGGGTCCCGGGAAACTGCGGTGCTGAGGCAGCTGACATGCCTGCCAGCCGGCCTGGGGACCCTGCCAGCCCTGCTGCCACTGGCAGCTTCCCGAGCCCGCCTCCCTCCCAGAGCCCGCATCCTGCGCCCCCCTCCCTCCCAGAGCCCGCAACCCTCCACCCCGCCTCCCTCCCAGAGGCGTGCACCCTGCGCCCCTGCGCCCCACCTCAGGCCTGCACCCTGCGTCCCCCTCCCTCCCAGAGCCCACACCCCTGTGCCCAGCCTCCCTCCCAGAGGCCACCCTGCGCCCCGCCTCTGCCCTGTCCCAGGCGAGCACCTGGGTTTCCAGAGGGCCTCTTCAAGCCTTCTGTTTTCCTACCGGAGGGTCTGTCTCTTACTTATTTGTAGGAGTTATTTATAATTCTGGATACTAGTACTTTGTGGAATATGTTTGCAAATAGCTCTTTCTAGTCTTTTCACATTTTAATGGTGTCTTTTGAGGAAGAGAAAATTGAATAGGAGGCAATTAATCAGTCTTTTCCATGATGATTTTTGTTTGTGGTTGTAACACATTGCGTGTATCTTTTAAAAGAGTGCACAGCTCTGAGTTTCAGACATGCTCCCCCGGAGCTGACTGCGTGCATGTGTGCGTGTTAACAGCCCAGCTCCAGGGTCCCTCCACGTAGGTCCAGTTGCCCGGTGCCATCCCTCGCTCGGCCGCTCCGTCAGAGCAGCTTCTGTGTCTGCTCCCCGCGCTATCCCACCCGTCGCTGAGCAGCGCCACAGCCTCAGGCCAGGGCCTCCCATCCGCTCTCAGGGCATCTGCGCCACTTGTGACCCTTTGAATTTCAGGAACTTTAGAATCAGCTGGTTCAGCTGGGGTTTTGTCTGAGACCGCATTGTCACTTGGAAAGAGTGGACACAGGTGAGACTGGGTCTTAGAGGCCGTGACTCCAGGGTCTGTGTCCACTGGCCAGGCCTCCTCTCTTTGCAGTTCTGTGCTTTTCTCCGTGGGGGTCTTCTCTACCTTGCTTGTCCCTAGGTTTTTCTTATTTTGTGATGCCATATCTAAAAGATATATTTTTAACATGTGTTTGTTTCACTATATGGAAATACGGTTGACTTTTTGGTGTATCGATTTTAGACTCGGCAGTCTTGTTAGACTCTCTCCAGTTTTCCTGTAGGTGTACTGACCTTCCGAGGACAGTTGTAGCTCCGTGAGAAACGGCTCTTCTCTCTGTTCCCTGCCGTCACTCTGGGTTTTACTCTATGTGCTCGTTTGGGTTTTGCTCCGAGTTCTGCTTTTCCATGCCGGCAGGCTCATCTGGTGCAGTGTGGATTACACGTGGCCGGCCATAGAGGGCGCTTGTCTTGATACAGAATCAAGAGGGGCTTTCGCTATTTCTCCGACAAATTTGAAATAGGTTTTTTGACCTTGCTCTTTCTGTTGTTGGGTTTGCTAAGAATTTGCCATCGTGAATGGATGAATTTTATTAATAAGACACTCTTCTCACGCTTTGGGATGATCATACAATTTTTCTCCCTTGTTCTATAAACCTTTCCTTACACGCGTGCGGCTGCCTGTGCCCCAGCAGGGCCGGGGGCTCCTCCAGTCCCTGACCCAGAGCCTGGCGAGCCTGGCCGTGGGCAGGGGCCCCGCTCCCTCCTGCGCCCTCCCGAGCCGGGCGGTGCCGCAGCCCGCGCTGCTGAGCTTCTGTAACGAGGAATGGGACCGATAGGCTTCGGTTGGGGTTGGCCGCCTTGCTCCACGCTGCTTGTTCTCCTGTGATTTTCCTTCTCTGGTGGTGCTGCGTTTGAAAGGTTTTCTGTCGCTCACATCTTCGCCTCTGCAAGTGTGGACGCTGTGTGCCCTGTTCCAGTGTGGGGGCATCACAGCGTGCTCGTGTGTTTGATCAGCATGGTTGACACCACACGCGAGCTCTGAACATGTGACTTCCTGTGGCCTGACCCCCCCCCCGCCCCCGTTACGATCCAAAACCGCCCTTACTGTATGTCACTCCTGAGGGCGCCATCAGCCACGTCCGGGGCTGCTGCGGGCGTTTGTGCTGATTTGTGTCCAGACCCCACTCCCCCCCTCGCGCCCGGCCTGCGGCGGGCGCTGCTGTGGGCGCTGCCGGCGGCCCATGCCGCTCTGGCCCCGCGTGACGCCTGCACACTCGGCGCAGCTGGAAAGGCCACAAGCCATGATTCAACACCTTTATTTGTCACTTTACCAACTGGACACAATGTTAACAACAGGGAGCACACGAGGAGGTGTGCCGACAGACGACAAGCTTTCACCGCAGGGATGCGAGCAGGCCTCGGACAGCAGCTCCGGCGGACCTACGCCTGCCCCGGACGCCCCCGGGGCTCCTGGAGAGCAGCTCTGAGTCCAGGTTCCATGCCACTGCCTGCTGCTTGCCCCAGCACGCTGACCAGGTGACGCTCTCCTCACTCCCTCACAGTAAGAAAACAGTGCAAAAATAGACCGCCTCTCTATGTACAGTTATTTCCCTTTCCTGACAAGGCTGAGTACAAACCAGTAGCCTGTGGCCCTTCAAGGCTGAGTTACCTGCGTTTCCTTGTTGTTTGGCTTGGTCTGGGGACAAGAGCATTAGGCGAAGCACCCCCGAGCGCGGCGCAGCCCCCGCCCTCCCCGCGCGAGGCCACACCGCTGAGCCGCAGGGCCCAGAACGTTCAGTAGTCGGTCTGTGGAGGGAGGCTGCTCGGGGTCAGAGCTCTGAGGACGGTCTCGCCACTTCACAGTATGGCTGAGTTGCCAGCCTGTGCCGCGGGGCCGGGTGACAGTGGCGTCCGCACCCGCTGGGTCCTGGGGGGTCCACACCGGCGGCCTTCCCGGTGACCGCGGGCCTTGTGGGCTGCGGGCCTGCGCCTCGCCTCCCTCCTCCCACACGGCTGCAGAGGCCTCCTGACCGCAGGCTGCTGGGCTTCCCACAAAGCCTCCGCCCCCAGGCTGCGAGGGGCCGCCTCGGCCTGCCCTGAGCTGGCGGCCCCTGGAGTGTGGACGGTCCGAGCCCCCGCCTGCCTCTTCCTGACCGGTTTCCACCTGCTCGAACCTTAAGACTGAGGATACTCGAGGTGTAAAAATACTCCAGTACAAATATAGACCTCTTCCTGTAATACTTTAAACATACGTGGTTTCAGCTTCAGTTTTGGCGACCTGTTGCCCGGTTGCTTCTCCTACAGCGTTAAATAGAAATAAATACGGGCGGCGGTGCTCGCGTGCGCGCTGCAGTCCCGGCTGGGCGCCCTCCACGAGGAGTGCCCGGCCGCGGCCCCGCGGGCTTGTTGCGCAGTCTCCTTGGCTCACAGACAGACATGTAGTTTCTACTTGACCGCGGTTAGTAGAAGCGAGAGGGTGTTGCAGAGAACATGCAGTGAGACGCACACCTGCCTGTGTCTGCAGCGTCTGTGCTGAGTGTGGGATCCGTGTCCGTGCTGAGTTACAGGGCCGGCAGGCCCAGGACCTCCGCTCACCCTGCCCTGAGCTGGAGGTGCATTTCCAGAGCTGCACTTAGGGAAGGGAACCTCAGCCGGGCCAGGGACACGTGAGACCCGCCCGGATGCCTCTAGACGCCTCAGGAGCGCGGGGCTGGGGCTGGGGCTGGGCCTGGGTGCACGGTGCACTGAGCTTCCCTGGCCTGGGGGCGGGGCCACTGCGGCCGTGGGGAGCCGGTCTCCTGCAGCGGGGGTGCTGCCCTGCAGGCCAGCCCTGGGGGCTGTGGGACACGTGTTTCCCTACCTGACAGCTGCCTCTGAGAGGAGAACAGCCCAGAGCAGGGGCTGGTGTCCTGCCCGCCTGCCCCCCAGCCTTCGGCTTCCTGGCAGTGGAGGGAGGGCCTGGCCGGGCAGCCTTGTTTCCCCGAGTTGGAGACCTCCCAGATGGCAGTGACCATGTCCTCCAAGTGCTTCCGGACGCCTGTGTTCCATCCCTCACTTCCCAGGTGTTTCTGCAGTGAGGTCTCAGGGGCTTAGGACGAAGCTGCTGCGGAAGCCACTGCCGATGCGGTGTGTCCAGCGCTGGCCTGAGCCCCTCTGCAGTGGGAGGGCCTCCAGGTCCAGCAGGACCAGCGTGCGTGGCAGTGCTGGCCTTCTCGCAGCCACCTGTGCTGTGGACCAGCCGTGTCCAGGGAGGGGTGCCCCAGGCAGCCCGCTGCCCTGGACACAGGACAGACAGTGGCAGGGCAGTGGGCTCCAGGAGGCACTCCCCAGGCCGCCGTGGGCTTCCCAAGACCAACACCAGGACCCTGGGGCCTAGCGGGTCACATGCCAGGCTGCGGCCATGTTCATGCAAGAGGACACGTTGCCAAGGAGGCGGTGCACCCGGAGGCCCCGCCTCTGGCCTCTTGGAGACCCCGGACACAGACGCTGCCCGCTCGGGCCTTCCCCGGGCTGGTCTCGCCCTGCGGGTTCTGCTCTCCTGGGCCGGGGTGGACGAGGGGGCCGCTCGCAGAGGCTGCAGCGGCCGGCTGGAGGGGGATGGAGCAGGCAGCCGGGCCACCGCAGCCTTGAGCCCAGGAGTCTTCCCTCCCAGGACTCGAGGCACAGGGGTTGCGAGAGAGAAGCCCAGAGACGGGCTATCCTGAGTCTTCCCTGAGCCGTTCTGAGAGCAAACTCTGATAACCATTTCTTATTTCTTCTCAGAAAAGCGAAATGAAATGAATTGCCCTTAGTTTTAGAATCCTGTAACTTCACACTTCAGGTCAGTTTGGTCGACGGAGGAGGCTCCTTCCTTTGCACAGCAGCCCTCAGCTCAGTGCCCACCCTTAGCACAGCCTTGGTCCATGGGCACGCATGTGTGTGTGTGTGTGCGTGTGTGCAGCCTTTGTGCACACATGCGTGTGTGCGCGGCCTGTGTGCACGTGTTTGTACGTATGCGTGCGTGCAGCCTGTGTGCACGTGTGTGCAGCGTGTGTGTACATGTGCACACGTGCAGCCTGTGTGCGCAGTGTGTGTACGTGTGTGTGTGTGTACGTGTGTGTGTGTGCCCACCTCCCCTGCCTGCACGGTGCTCTGTGGGCCCCATGGGGCCCTGACTGTGCTCCTCCACATCATCGGGGCTGCAGGTCGGCGCCCTCGTCAGCACAGACCCGACAGGGTCTGTCCCACCAGCTCCTTTGGACACCCCTTTGCTGCAAGCCAGTGGCTGGTGTGGTCTGGTTCTGGGAGACACTTTGGAAAGGGCTGCTGTCTAATTCCTGGCAGGGACGAAGCAGGTGTGTTAGGAAAGGTGAGTTCAGGGGCCAAAGCTGGGGTCCAGGGGGCACGAGGGCTGGGCGGGAGGGAGGCGGTGGCTCCGCGGCCACCCAGCCCCAGGTCCGAGTTCTGCCGGTGAACACAGGAATGTAATGAAGTGGAGGTGGCGAGGGCCCAGGCGACGGGAGGCCCGCCAGCTACTTGCCCCCCTGCACCTTCTGGTCGTAGGTGCCCGCATGCTTGTAGCCTGGCACGTAGCCCGACTCATCCACAAGGTCCACGCGGCCCGCCCGGCCCTTGCCCCTGCCTGACGGGTCGAAGCGCTCCTTGTGGGAGCCCGTGAACTTGCTGGTGTCCGTGAGCCGTGACACGGTGGGCGAGGAGATGGCTTTCTGCAAGAGAGCGGGGGCGTGGGGGAGGTCAGCCTGGGGCCCAGACCACAGACAGGGGCCGCCCGCGCGGGGACCCACACCTGTCCCGCCCGCCTGCCTGGGGCGCTCACCGTCACCCCCGAGATGATGGGGGCCTTGCCCTCGATGAGCTTGTGCACCTCCCTGATGGCCTCCTCCGCGCTCTTGTCTTTGAATCTCTTCTTGGCGAGCTCCTCCAGCGCCTCCTTGAACTGCTCGAACGTGATGGTCCTGCAGGACTTGCCCCTGCAGGGAGCGGAGTCTCAGGGGGCGCCCAGGGACCCCCACCCCGCCCAGGGCCCTGTGACATCGGGGACCCGCACCTCCCCTGCAGAGCCCAGAGTGAGCCTGCCCCTCCCCCACCTCAGTCTGCGGTGTTTGCACCCAGCAGTTGGTTGCCATTGGCAACGGCAGCAAATATAAATTGTCTTGCAGAGAAGCTTAAAGAAAGCACATTGTTTATGAAAGACTGGACATCAAAACACAGCCTCCTCTGGTTCTAAAGCAGGCGAGCGTGTGGCCTCCGTGGGAGACGGACCCGCAGAGAGGGTGGGCAGCACGTCGCCCCCCGCAGTGTGGAGGGCGTCTCAGTCCCGCCGGAGGCTCCCAGCCCACAGGGAAGCACTGTCCCCAGAGGACAGGATTGGGGGCCGCCTCCCCATGTCCCAGCCTGACCAGGGGCCTGGGGGCAGCCCTCCAGGAAGACGCAGCCCCTGGCTGTCCAGACCTGGTGGGACATTCTCCCCACTTCAAGATGACTCTGAACTGGCTCTCCATCTCTGAGAATCTTAACTGGTAAACAGTTCTGCCCTGGAGCAGATCTCCCCTGGCTAATCCGTTCAGTGAGGGCTTCAGTGTTTTACAGCAAGAGAAGGTGGGGGACGTGCCTGGGATGAGGAGAGAGGCCTCCTGCGGGAGCCCAGACTCCAAGGGCAGCGCAGCTGCAGTGCCCGGGGTCCTGGCTGGAGGGCAGCCTGGGTGGAAGGCACCACGTCCACATGGGCACTGGCCACAGCGGCCACAGGGCGGCGTCAGAGGTGGGGAGCACAGGCTTTCACCAGGGCCACGGAGGCAGTGCGAGGCCGCACACCGTCTCCAGCAGGGCCACAGCGACGGGTGGGCCGTGTGCCGGGGAGCAGGCCTGGGCTGGCCCCACACCACCTACAGAATGACCGGAGCCCAGTCCCGCGCTTGTCACAGCGCCTGAACTGGCCACCGTGTGAGAGAGCGTACAGGGGGAAATCTCTGTGACTCTGGCTCAGGCAGAGATCTTACAAACAAGCCCCAAAAACAATCCAGGAAAAAAAATGAATTGGACTTGACCAAGACTTTTAAAACCACGCTCTTCAAAAAGACACTGTTAAGAGAGGCGAAAGACATGCCACAGACGAGGCAGTTCGCGGAAGCGCTCGTCTCTGAAGGCAAGTAACTCCTACACCTCAGCGAGAGGCAGAAAACCCGGGGCAGAAAGCTGGCCGAGAGGCGCGAACGAGACCCTCTGTCCAAGGTCTACCAGACGCAGACCAGCCCAAGAAGGGCGGCCCAGGCTGCCGGGCGTGCGGGAGGCGAGGGGGCGGCCGGGCACGGGGCACCCGCCAGCACAGCTGCCGCGCAGGCCGCCGGGTGAGCGCGCGGCGGGGCCCCTCGGAGGCCGGCGCCCGCACGGCCCCGCGACCCCTCCTGTTCACAGGCCTGTTCAGTCACCAGAACTCAAGCAGCTCGGCGACGGTGGGCAGACACGCCTCGGGACCTCCCGGCACACACGGGGACTCACACTCGAGACAGGAGCCCGAGGACACAGCGCGCGCTGACCGCCTCCGCCGAGGCCAGGGCTGTCGCTGACGGAGGTGTCGGGTGCCCTGCGTGCTCGTGGGAATGGCGCAAGGAGGCCTCGGGAGCCTGGACGCCCAGGCCGTGGGCTGCGCCCGCCCCGGGAGCCCCGCCGCCCTGCACGGCCACTCTGGGGCCCCGCCGTGGGCAGGGAACCCGCTGTCCCAGCTGGGGGGTGACCCTCCATGGCCACGGGGTCCCGCTTGTTTGTCCCGGGCCATCAAAGGCGAGCCTGTCTCTATTCACGGGCTCCAGGCCCGACGGGCAGCCCGGTGTCCAGCCGGGGGGCACACAGCCCTCCCCGAGCCCCGGCGCCAGGCGCCACCGGCGTGAACCACGTGGCCGGGGCGGGGGTGACCGCCCGCGCCTCCGCCAGAGGCCGCATTCAGATCGCGTGGACACGGGGCCCGGGGCTGGCCTGCCTGCTGCGCCGGGCGGGGCAGGCGTCCCCACCGCGACTGCCCCACAGAGGTCGGGGCCTGGTCGGGACCAGCAGGAAGCTTCCCCGGGGGCCCGTGGCCCGCCGCCGAGAGCCGTCCCCGGGGAGCTCCAGTGACAATGCCAGCTCTCCCCCGGAGACGCCTGGTTACTTGACACAGCTGCGCAGACACAGGGCGCCTGTTCTGCCAGGCACAGAGCTGAGACGGTCCCCACAGCAGACCCCCCTTCCCCCACCTGGCACCCGGGTCAGAGGCTGTTATCCTGTGGAGACGCTGGCCTGGCGGTAACGGGGTCACTGGGCACGCACGTGGCCCCCAAGCTGAGCTCCCCGGGCGCTGCGCTCCCGGGCCTGCAGGCCCAGGGCAGGTCACCCGGGGACGCCGGGCGGCCAGGGATCCTGGCGGGGGCCCAGCCAGCCCTCCGAGGACAGAGGTCTGTGCCTCCAGGGCCAGCGTCACAAAGGGTCCTGGACTTTGGCTGACATGTCCCATGACGATGCAAGGGTCCCCCCCACCTGCCCCAGACCACAGATAACCTGCTGCCTGCAGGGCTGGAGGAAGCCGACTCCAGGCGCCCCTGACCTGCAGGAGCCGGACACGGCGACCCGTTCAGAGAAAAGGAGGTGGGACTTGACCCCCAGCAGCCCTGGGCCAGGGGGGCCCTGGGGGGACTGGACCACAACGGACATGCGAGCGGCGCCAGACGCCGGCCCTGCTCTCTGCCCGGCTCCCCTCTGCGGGTGCCTCCTGGCCTCACCCCCGCCTGGGCCTGGGGCCCGAGGGCGATGCTCCCCTCTGCGGGCGCCTCCTGGCCTCACCCCCGCCTGGGCCTGGGGCCTGGGGCCCGAGGGCGACACTGCTCACACGCAGCTCTGGGACTCCGGCCGGGCCCCCTACCCCGGCCCCAGGCTCTGCAGATGCACCAGGAGGGCCGCAGCCAGCCAGGCCAGGCGCTGCTGGATGCCTGCACGGCCTCAGGGGGGCTGGGAGAGGGACCCCCGGACCCTGTGAGACCACAACGCCACAGCTGGAAGCAGGACCTAGGGGCGGCATCCCTACCAGCCTGGACGCAGGGGTGGCCCCTTGACGGGCCTGTGACACCCCATCCCAGGAGCTCAGCCCACCCCACCTGCACCCTCAGGCCCCGTGGATACACCACCCTCCATGCTTCAGACAGTCCCACAATCAGCCCAGACGAGGCTCCGGAATCACAGGGAATGTGACCATGGGCCAGAAAGCTGTGAGTGGAGGCCAGGAGGGGAAGCCCCCCACCCACACCTGCCCCACCTGGGCACGCACGCAGGGACCCCGCCACCCATGGACCCCTGACGGAGGTGTCGGATGCCCTGCGTGCTCGTGGGAATGGCGTCCTGTGCTCACTCCTTTGGCCCTGGGGTGGCGGAGCAGGGATGGGGGTGGGGAGCCCGTCTCAGAAACAATAGTTTTCAATCAAGGCCTAGGGAAGAGGGCAAGAAGTTTGTTTAAAACTTAACACATAGTAACATCAAAACAAACAAGCGCCGCCATGGCAACAGGCCCAAACAGAGGCTGCAGATACCGGCGGCAGCAGGGCCACCGAGCCATGGCAACCGCCCCAAACAGCAACAGCCGTCGCTGCCGGCCCCGCAGCTCCGTGTCCGCGGCCACGGCTCCCACGAGCCGGGCCGCCTCTGCCGGGGCCGCCACCGGGGGACCCTCAGCCAGCAGGCACACGTCCACACCGCACCAAGCTCCGCAGACCTGGGCACCCGGGCCCGGCCTGTCCTGCAGGACCCTGCCCGGAGCACCGCCCGCCTCTCCCCAAGGACAAGAGCGTGAGGGTGGGTCCCTCACTCCATACCCGGGAGGTCTGGGGGTCCGCCCCTGGGACAGGTCACAGGGGCCCTGTGGGGAGTCTAGGTTCAGGAGGGCAGCGGGAAGGGGCCACAGGCTGCTCTTAACTGTGTCTTCATCACCACCCTCGCTGGGCCTGCGCCCCCAGACAGCCAGCACCCCGCGAGCTGAGGCAGTGACACTGGGGTCCGGGCAGCCGGGAGGCTGGGGTGGCCCGCGTGTTCGAGCAGCTGGTGTCCTGCCCTCTGGAGTGGGGCTGGGGCCAGAAGGGGCCACCCTTCCTGGGGCAGGAGGGCCTGTGTCCTCCCACTGCCCACACGTGCTGCACACACAGTCTCGGGGCCTGTCCAAAGTGCTCGTCCTCCGGGTGAGCCCTGACCAGGGAGTGGAGCCCTGAGCTCTACGTGTGCATACATGTGCACACGTGTGTGACGCGGCGGGTGCTTTTCTCGGGTGTGGTCCCGGGGGTGGCGGCCAGGAGAGGGGGAGGGGCGCGCTGACGCCTGGAGGTGCTCACCCTGTGGACACACGTGTACACGCATGCAGCGGCCACTGTTCATTACCCCTGCCCTTCCCCACAGGTGAGTGCCCCCAGAGCTGAGGAGCCGCACCACGGACGCCTGCCTCCGGCTGCCACCCCCGCCAGCCCCCACAGGCAGGACTCACCCTCGCGAGACCCTTGGCCCCAGCCCTACCCCCGACGGCCCCCCGCAGGCAGGACTCACCCTCTCCAGACAAGACCCTTGCCCCGACCCAAGCCCCTGGCCCCGCCCGAGGGACCCAGCCCTCACCCGGCTGCCCCAAAGGTGTGGCTCCGGCCCCGCCCTCAGGGACCCAGCCCCACCCCCGACGGCCCCAGGCGGAGCCGGCACGCACTTGATCTTGCTGAAGACGATGTCCACGTCGGTGACGGTCACGCTGCGGCCGTCGATCACCTGGCAGTCCCGGCACAGCTTGGACCAGTTCTTGCCGTGCATCTCCCGGCCCGACGCCCGGGCGTCCCCGTGCACCGCGAACCTCCGGAAGGCCTCCTCCAGGGCGCTGAGCTCCGCGCTCGCCGCGGCCGCCCCCTCGCCGGCCCCCTCCGCCTCGAGCGACAGCCTTTTGGCTGCCTTGTCCTTGGCGGGGTCCCCCGGGGACTTGGGGGGCGTCTTGTTGGCGGGCTTGGAGGGCTTGGGCTTGCTGTCAGCCATGTTGCTGGGAGGAAGAGATGAGAGGTCACCCGCTTTGTGGGCAGCTGTGTGAGACCCCCTGCCACCCACGGACAGCAGCCCTGCCCGGAAGCCACTTCGTGATCGTGGGGGACACCGAGTGTCCTGCGTCTGCTGCAGACACAGCCCAGCCCCCGGCACCCTGTCCCCAACGTCCCAGCCCCAGCCACGGGGGGAGCACGTGGCCAGCAGCCCAGGGGGTGCTGGACCACCCACCGACCCCCTCACCTTCCCCGCCGGCTACTGCTCTGGGCGCTCCCCGAGCGACACCCCTCTGGGCACCGGTGGGGCGACAGAGTCCTTGTGGCGAGGATCCAGAGCAGTCACACAACCACCCCCACCTCAGGGCCCAGCCTGCTGACCGGGGTGCCCCTCCCCCAGGTGGCCAAGCGGAGTGCTGGGGGGAGAGGGGCCCCAGGTGAGGGCAGGCGTCTGGGGGATCCCAAGGGCTGAGCACAGCTGCGCCCACGTCCAGGGTGGAGGCCCTGTGTTGGAGACACAGCCGATGGGGTCCAGAGCCCAGTGAATCCCCAAGGCTGGGCCCGGGTTCCCGTGGGGCTGGGACACCTCCACCTCCAGCAGCTTTGGGGGACCCGGAGCTGAGCACCGACATCCCCAGAGGCATGGCTGGTGGCTGGGGCGGGACCTGAGAGCCCAGCCCCCGGAGGAGCAGTGGCCTCAGTTGAACCAGCAGGTCAGCGAGCGGAGAGAAGGCAGGACATGGCCCAAGCACAGAGTCCCGCTGGGCGGCCAGAGCCACAGACAGCAGCTCGCTCACGGCTGGACCCACAGAAAACCCTCAGGTCTGTCAGGGCACAGGAAGCAGCGCCCGGCCGGGCAGGAGTCCCCGCCAGGCCCGGCTGAACGCAGGACCTACGAGCTCCCGAAGAGGAAGGTCGGCACAGCTCGAGATGCGCCGGGGGCCCCGTCGCTGGAGCGGGAGGCCCGGGGCCCAGGGCTTGGGGCCGGGTGGACACGGCTATGAGCGCGGCTGTGAGCCCCAGAGCCAAGCTCTCCATCCAGGGCTCCACATTCACCGTGAGCACAGTATCTTAATAATCTGAAAATTACTTTAAAAAAAAAACAGGATTAAGGATCTGCCAGTGGTTAAGGATCCGCCAGTGGTTAAGGATCCACCGGCCCGTGCAGGGCACCCAGGTTCGGTCCCTGGTCCGGGAGGGCCCCGCCCACCGCAGAGCAGCTAAGCCCGAGCATCACAGGTTCTGAGCCAGGGTGCCTGAAGCCTGGAAGCCATAAGGAGAGAAGACGAGCTACCACAGTGAGCCAGCACAGCCAAAAATAAATGAAAAAACTAGGAGTCAGACCCTGTGTGCGGGTGGGAAGCTCTCCAAGGGGACTCCTCGGTGACTCCAGGGTGTTCTGGGAGAAGCCGGGCTGGGTGGGGGAGCAGAAACCACACAGCTCGTGTCGGAGCCGATAGGGATGCGGGGCAGGTGAGCGCCTGCAGGCAGGATGCCCGGCAGGCTCTGTTCCTGTTTGCAGGGAGGCTTCTCAGCAGCTGGTCCTCGTGTGGACCAGGGCCGGGGGTGGGAGGACAGGGGAGCGGGCAGGGGACCTGGAGGCAGGCGCGTGAGGTGGCCCGGCCGGCCCTGCTGAGGCCCGCAGACCCCCGAGGCCTCAGGGGAGGGAAATGAGGAGGGGCTGTATGTCCAGAACTCTGCCTGGCAATGCCCTTAAGACGGGCGCCTGAAGCAGCCCCTATAGAAAAGGTCACACAAGACAGGCGCTTACACACCACAGTCACCGCCTCTGCATGACTTCAGCACAGTGTCCCAGCCAGGAGGCCTGAGAATCCATGATAGCGATGTGCCTGCAACAGGACCCAGTGTCTGTGAGTGGGACCAGGTGTGCCCGTGAGCTGGACCAGGTGTGCCCGTGAGCGGGACCAGGTGTGCCCGTGAGCTGGACCAGGTGTCCCTGTGAGCGGGACCAGGTGTGTCCGTGAGCGGGACCAGGTGTGCCCGTGAGCGGGACCAGGTGTCCCTGTGAGCGGGACCAGGTGTGTCCGTGAGCGGGGCCAGGTGTGTCCGTGAGCGGGACCAGGTGTTGTTTTAAAGGAAGCATCACCTCTGCCTCTCCTGGTTCTCCTTGCTGGAGCAGAAGGCAGACCTGTGCTGAGAGTGAAGGTGGAGTGTGGATTCTTTCTTCTGCAGGTGTGAACACACCTCCACTCCCTGGCTCCCTCAGCTTTCAGCCCCTCATCCTGCCCATAGTCTACACCCCAGCCTGCAGGCACTTCCTGATCGATGGAGCATCCTGCCCTGGGAATCCAGCTGCCTCCAGCCCCAGGCTCCTCCCACCCCTCGGTGTGCCCTGGGCCTGAAGTCTCAGTGTAGACCAGACGCGCTGCCTCCCGTGCCCGCCCTGTCTCCCGCGGGTGCCAGGTGTGCCCAGATGACCCAGCCTCCCTGGGAGGGGCGGACAAGCGTCACTGGGGAGGGGTCTAGGCTCGTATGCAGAGGGGCAGGACGCTCACGTCTGGAGCTCGGACCTGCACAGGGGACCCTCCAGCCCCCACTCCCTACCCGCCAAGCTCCCAGCACCTCCCCGGGGGCTGTGTGAGGTCCTGCTCTGCAAAACCCAGGGCCACCCAGTCCCGAGCGGGCGAGGGGCCTTCAGGCTTCAGGACGCCACCACTCCAAGCTTTGTGATTCTTGCACCTCATACCCAGCGAGCCAGGCTGGCAACACGGGAGAGCTGGGGCCACGGCCCAGGAACCACGGCGCCTAGGCCCCTTCCAGGCTCTGCCTGGTCACCGGGCTGGGCTGTTGGGCCGGCATCGCATCCCCTACTTGAAGAGCTGGGGGGTGCCCACCCCGCTGAGTGACCACACCCTGGGGGCCTCATCCCAGGAAGACGCTCTGGAGTGGGAGCCGGGCCAGGAGGGGCCCCAGGCCCTGGAGCTCCTGTGGGCTCCCCAGGGCGGCTGGCAGCTGGCCGCCCCCCCTCCCTGCCCCGATCCAGGTCACGGGCAGCACCCTCCCCCCAGGCCGGGAGCCCGAGTCCCTGGGCCACGGCTGGGCCAGCCGGCGAGACCCCCAGGCCCAGGGTCCTGCTGACCAGCTTCTGTGTAAGAACTGCATGGGCCCTGGAAACGGCAGGTCCCTGAGCCTCTGACAAGAGGGCCGAGCTTGGACCTCGACAGAGTGCCGGCCGCCGGCCAGGCTGACTGCTGAGGGCACCTGACCTCGGCCCCGTGGAGGCCGAGCCACAGAAGGCCCCACGCCAGACGCCGCTGGACATGGAGGGAGCCCAGAGGCCCTGTGCAGCGGGCGGACGGAGCAGAGGCAGGGCAGAGCAAGCGGGCACCTCCCAGGGCGCCGCAGCGCCCTGGCCGGCTCGGCCCCCGGGGGGCCTGGTCCCAGGGCAGGTGTGGCGGAGCGGGGAGGCTGGGGGTGGGACGCCTGCTGCCCTCTCTGGAGCCCCGAGCACGCTCGCTCTGCAGCCACGCAGAGGAGGCTGGGCGCCAGGTCAGCTGGGCCAGGGAGGACCCCCGCCCACCCCCTGGACCCCCGCCAGGTGTGAGCGCTGGACCCCTGCAGAAGAGCTTGTGGGCGGGGGAGGAGGTGGACAGTATATTCAAAAGACCAAGGCAAGGGAGCGGACGCCACCACTCTGCGGCAGGTCGGGGCCAGCCCCCAGCAGGGCACAGTCCCCGAGCAAACAGCCCCGGGAGCGGCGGAGCCGAGCCTGCAGACCCGCCGGCTGCCACAGCCTGGAGCCTTGACCCTTTGTCCCAGAGTTCATTTGAGCCCAGCGCAGCCGTTTGGCAGTTGTTCACATTCGAATCACAATACAGCCACCACTCCACAGCTGCCCAGCACTCGACGTGAATGACCACCCAACCCTCAGCGGAGCCTCCCAGGCGGGCACCTGCCCTCGGAGCGGATGGTGCCTGGAGTCTCAGCGTGGACGCAGCCCCCCGCCCCAGCCTGCCTGTCACGGGCTCTGCAAAGGCCCCAGCAGGGAGGGGCATGTGACCGCACTCTCTGACGAGGAAAACGCTCAGGGCCTGCGTCATGCACTTCAGGTCAGGGGCTTGGAAAGGCCCCCGAGGTGGGGACCTCCTGCACGGGGCGAGGTGTCCCTCGGAGCAGCCTGTTCACAGCCACGCTGGTCTGGGTCCCAGAGTCAGAGGTGATGTCTCCGGGATGAGAAGAAAGGGGTGGGTGGGCAGTCCTTCCGAGGGCGGCGTCCCCCGGGGACCAGGGCCACCCTCCGGCAGCGAGCCTGCTGTTGCAGCCAGCCCACCCCCAACCCTGAGGGCTGCCGCCACTGGGCTGGGGCGCTTACCAGCCCTGCCCTCAGCAGGCCTCACATGGACAGAGGTCACTGGGTCCCTGCGAGGCTGGGGGTTTCCCTCCTGGGGACCCCTTGGCCTCCCAGGAGCCACACCCGGGCCCCAGTGTCCAGGCCCCAGAGCCGGCCTCTGCCGTCAGCCTGCTTCTTACAGAGCCCGAGAACACGGCCCCTGCAGCCCGCCTGGAGCCAGCGTGAGCCAGGAGTGCTCACACCCTCACGAGGCGGGTGAGCCTCGTCTGGGAGAAGGGTCACCATCAAGCCCAGGGTCCGGACCAGGGTGGCCCTGAGTCCAGCGACAGGCATCCTTGTGAGGGACAGAAGCGGGGAGGCGCAGACACGGAGCAGAGGCCAGGGGAAGACGGGGGCAGAGATGGGAGCGCCGCGGCCCCGAGCCCAGGGACCCCTGGCGCCCTGGGAGACGGAAGCAGCAGGAGGCACCCTCCTCCTGGGGCCTCCCGAGGGAGCCCAGTCCTGCCCCAGCTTCATCTCGGACGGGGGTCTGGCCCAGAGCGGAAGGAGGACACGTTTCTGCTGTTGCAGCCAAGCCTGCGGGCATTTGTTACAGCAGCCCTGGACTCTCACACACCAGGGAGACCGGGGGGCTGGGGAGAGGGTCCCTGCCCCAGAGAAACGTGCTCGCAGAGGCCCAAGTGGTGAAGTGCCAGGCGGGCACACGGACCTGGCGGCCAGAGCCGGCAGCGGGCCCGGAGCTCTGGCCCCCTGCTGCTGTGCACGGTGGGAGAGGCGGGGGCCTCGGCAGGAAGCCTGTCGTTCCAGAAACGCTGCAGTGGGCGGCCTGGCCCGGCGGCAGCGCCCGGCAGTCACCATGGGCCTGCAGAGCTGGTCCCAGAGCCAGGCCTCTCCTGCCCGGGACCACCAAGACCCCCGGACACTGCGGCGCCAAGGGTGGGCCCGGCGGGGCTGCAGACAGTGGGAGGCCATGCACAGGCCAGGGGCAGGCCCAGGGCTGCGGGGCGGGCCGCTGCTCACACCTGACCGGCTGGCAGGTGGAGGACAGTGTGGCCCGCAGGCCTCAAAGCCCCGTAGAGGGGAGAGGTGGCCCCCGGCACTGGAGTGAAGGCCGGGCCACCATCCCCAGGGAGCAGGAAGCCCCTGGCTCACCCTGGGGGAGGGGGGCCCCGTAGCGGCTGGCCCCGCACTCAGGGCTGGGGGCGAGGCGAGGCCTGCCAGATGGAGGGACGCCCGGGAGTGGACAGGCAGCCAGCAAGGGCCACCAAGTGGGCTCCTCTCAACTCACAACGTGGACTTGGGGGCCCTGGATCGCTGGTGCCCCAAACAACGCTGGACACACGCACTCCAAGGGAAGAGACTCCCACCGGAGACAGAGACGCTTCTGTGACATCTTTAGATCACCGTGTCCACACATGGTAAAGAAGCAGCCAGGCTTAACGGGGAAGTGCCAAGAGCCTGCAGAGACAAGCGGGGACAGAAACAACGAGAGGCTCCACTCTCTGTACTGGACTCAGCTGCACACTAATTCAAAGTAACAGCGTGTGCCGTGTGCAGAAGAAATGGGTGGTGCATGCCGTGTGCAAAGAGGAAGGGCGAGGTGAGGAATTCCAGAAGAGAACAGAGGCTGTGAGAATGCAGGAAGCGGCTTTGAAAAGAGAACACAGAGTCTAGCCCTAAAAAGGTTAACATCTAAAATTCAGAACTCAGTGGATCAGTTTCTCAGCAGGGCAGATTAAAGAACTCCTAGATCAGAAATCCCCAAAAGAAAACACCTAGATGTGGTGTAAACGTGTGTGTGCACACATGTATACAAACACACGCATGTACGCACATGTATACAGGCACGCGCATGTACGCACATGTATACAAACGCACGCACATGTATACAGGCACGCACATGTATACAAATGCACGCATGTACGCACACGTATACAGGCACGCACATGTACGCACATGTATACAAATGCACGCATGTACGCACACGTATACAGGCACACGCATGTACACACGTATACAGGCATGCGCATGTACGCACACGTATACAAACGCGCGCATGTACGCACATGTATACAGGCGCGCGCGTGTGTGTATGGTGTACATGAGGTATACAAACGCACGCATGTACGCACATGTATACAGGCACGCACATGTACGCACATGTATACAAATGCACGCATGTACGCACACGTATACAGGCACACGCATGTACGCACACGTATACAGGCACGCGCATGTACGCACACGTATACAAACGCGCGCATGTACGCACATGTATACAGGCGCGCGCGTGTGTGTATGGTGTACATGGGCTTTCCTGCTGGCCCAGATGATAAAGAATCCGCCTGCAGCGTGGGAGACCCAGGTTTGATCCCAGGTCGGGAAGATCCCCCAGAGACGGGAATGGCAGCCCGCCCCAGTACTTTTGCCTGGAGAATCCCACCCATGGACAGAGGAGCCTGGCGGGCTACAGCCCCCAGGGCTGCAGAGAGTGACTGACACGTGGTGTACACACATGAAAATAATTTGATAGAATTTAGCATTTATTCATCATAAACATTCTTAGCAAATCAGAAAAGGAAACACACTTCTCAGCTTCACAACGGACGGTGTGCTACTTGCTCAGGCGTGTGCTACTCCTCACCGTCCCATGGACCGTGGTCCACCTCTGTCCATGGGATTCTCCAGGCCAGAATACTGGAGTGGGTCGCCATTCCCTCCTCCAGGGGATCTTCCTGATCCAGGGATCGAACCCGGGTCTCCCGCATTGCAGGTGGATTCTTTATCATCTGAGCCACCAGGGAAGCCCCTGATAATGGGTACCTACAAAAAACTACAAAACTATGTGAATACTGAATGAGTTTCTTTTCAAGCTGGAGGAAGGTGAGGATGCCAGCCCGCTGTTGCCACGTCTGTTCACCCATGCTCAGTGTGGTGAGACGAGGACAGAGAGGCATAAACACAGGGAGGAAGAAGTGGAACTGCCGCCGTTCCCAGTTTCTGTGACTGTGTACACACAAAGTCCAAAGGGATCCTGGGAAGATTCTCAGAATCAGTGTGAGTTTATCAAGATTTCTGCCTACATGGTAAACATACAAAACTCTATTTATTTCCATGAAGCAGCTAAACTACACAATAACAGTGTTCAGAAATACATCATTTAAAATAATGTGAGGAAATCAATTTCCTAGGGATCAATTTAACAAAAGTTGTGCAAGACCGTCGACTCGTCACTGAGAGAACAGCGACGTCACGAACACAGACGGAGTCTGAACGCACAGAGATGCCCGTTGTCCCCGAAGTCACCCAGCTTTAGTTTAATCCACTCAAAAATGCCTACACTTGTTTTTTGGTCTGGGTTGGGAGACAAGCTGAACGCAAAGCAAACGAAACGGCAAAAGATCGTGGATTAACCAGCCAGCTCAGAGGAAGAGCAGGTGGAGGATTTGCCCAGCGGTTTTGAGACTTGATGGGAAGCTCTGGAAATGAGGTGGTGTGTGGTCCTGGTCTAGGACAGAGAATAAACCACAGGGCAGAAGAAAACTCCCCACTCACCCTCAAGGCAGAGACAGTGTGGACGGCAAGCTGGTCCTGCAGGAAAAGAGGGAAGAAAATGTTCCCCAAGAAAGGAGCCAGGCTTACCGACTGGACACACGGCGAGAAACGAGAATTAATTCAGGTGCCGACTGCTGCAGGAGGGAAGGCCATTGAGCCCCGGGCGGGCGGTGCTTAAGAGCATCCGAGGTCCTTGCGTGGGAAAGGCCGTGTACGGCACCCAAGACCACTGTCCCCAAAGCAGAAGATGCTGAAAGGGGCCCAAATTAAAACGTGGGACTTATGCTCCTCCAGAAGTGTCAGTTAAGGAGTGAAAAGCTGGCTGTGGGGTGGACAAGCTGTCTCCTCCGTGCAACCTACGCTGCTGGTCTCCAGAATCCAGAGAGCCCCGTGGATCAACCAGAAAGCCCGGAGGAACCCGCAAGGCGCGGGGGGGCTCGGGCGCCAGGTCCCGGCGGGGACGCCGGGCCCGACGCCGTGGCCTGAAGCGCAGGCTCAGCCGCAGGCCCTGCAGGCGGCCACAGCCTGCCCGGTGCTGCTGGCGATGCGGCTGCGGCTGGGAGGCAGCACCCGGGCCCTGCAGACGCTCGCCTGTCCCCCAAGGAGCAGGGCAGGGGGGCGCCTGCTGGCCGCACTCAGGAACCAGAAGCCAGAAGCAACTCATGGCCCGCGGGGCGCAGCGGACGGCGGAGGCGCGTTCACAGAACGGACGCGCGCTGACGGCCGAGAGCACGTGCTCTGAGCCGAGGTTAGCCGAGACGAGGGGGCGGGCGACAGACAGGCTCAGGCTGGAAGGCCAGCAGGAGGCAGAGCCCGGCCCCTGCAGGAGACAGGAGGGCACCCCGGGCGGCGAGGGCCCGGGGCTGCAGAGCGGAGTGAGCCCTGAGCCTGCTCCCGGAGGCTGCTCAGGCTCAGAGCTGGGGCTGCGGGGCCAGAGGCAGAGGGCGTGTGAGACGCACAGCCTCGGGACGTTCCCGCCAGGGCGGCCCTCCCAGGATTCACCTAACACACGGGTGCAACAGGGTGAGACCCTGGGAAACTCGGCCCGGAGCAGCGGGACTGTGCTGGGCACGAGACACGGGACAGGAGGGGCACACTCAGGGACGCCGTGCAGCGGGGGAAGGGCCCCGGGTGTTCTTAACTCCTAGACTTGGAGAAAGGACAGTCCTTCCTTTCCACAGATCTAGCAAGAAAAGGGAAAGCGGTGCGAGCGAGAAAATGAGCTCCCCACCCCCACGTCACAGAAGACACTGCGTTTGGTGCCAAAGCCGGAGCACCATCATCCTCACGCCCTGTGGGAGTCAGCTTACGTGTTCTCAGCCAGGAAGGTTCTTCCTTTGGACATTTACACATTACACTGCGGTTGAGCTTCGCTGCATGTCGCCGCACGTCCTGGTACAGTCAAAGGGCACCTCTGCAACCTGCAAGGAGTCTTGCTTCCCTGCCAGGGCCACAGCACACTCCTGACCCGGCCGTGGTCCTCTCCCAGCCCCGCCCTCCCCCACACGCCCTCCCGGAGGCTGCAGATCACAGACCCTGCACCCCCTTGGCAACATGTCCCCCCCCGCCGGCGACACACCATCCTGGTGACCCCCCAGTGACCCNCTCGAGGCCGGTCAGTGCCCAGAGGGGCCCCCTCCCCTGTGGGAGGCATGTGGGCAGGGTGGACAGCCAGCTCCTTGGAGGATCGTTCTCAGGACAGCCCAGCGTGGCAGCCGGGGATGCTCAGACCTGCTCTGTGCCCATGGGGGCCCTGTCCACCTGCACACACTGCCAGGGGCCGGAACTTGCTCCAGGTCATGAGGAATCTCGCGATGGCGGCCGCAGAGCCCCGGACCAGCCTCAGCGCCTCCCGGGGTCCTGACCCAGGCGGTGCCCCCGGGACTCAGAGGCCGAATTGTGACCCAGGACTCACAGAGGGTTTGGGGCAAGGCTGGCGCCCACCACCACCACGTGCTTGACGCTCACCTTGGAGACCCGTACTTTGGCTGAGGTTCACCCTTGCAGTCACAAACCTGGGCATACAGTCTTATTAACAAAGCCGAATAAATTTCTCATGGTTTAAGATGATTCCGTAATTTTTATTGTAGTAAGAGTTTCAGGACCTGGGACCTGTTATTTACTCTGCTTCTAAGAAAATCTAGCCTGGCTTCAGCTCAGCAAGGAGGCCGGGTCTTCCCCCTGGGTCTGGGGACCCGCTGCCCAGCCGTCCCTCCCCACCTCTGCTTGTGCGAGACCGGCGGCGCTGGCCCTTCGGCGTCTTTACCCGAAGCTGGCGTTGCTGGGCCCTGCGTCCACACGGGCTGCTGTTCCTGTCACCCTCTTGTGTCGCCACGCCCCCGGCGTCCCCTCCTGCCCTCCTCCACAGGGTCTCTAAGCGGAGGCTCGGCGCACGCTGTGCTCCGGGGACCCTGCCGCGCCTTGTAGCGCCTGCCTCCCAGCATGCTTGTCTTCCTGGCCCCCAGCGGGGCACACGGCGTCCCCTCCTGCCCTCCCTCTCGGCCCCCCTTTCCTCCTCTGCCATCTCATCCTCTCTGCTGGGTAATTTCTTCGCCTTTATCTTCCACTGTAATAAGCCTTTCTTCAACTGTGTTATTGTTTCCTTTACTTTAACAAGTGCATCTATTTCTGAAAATCCTACTTTCACACGTCCTCCTGATCATGCAGAAAGTCCACTTGCTGCTTGCTTTTTGTGATTGTCCTGTGTTCACATACTCCACGCACCCTACCGAATACCCCGCGTTTCTGATTCCGGATCACGAGCTCCCGGGGCCCGAATCCACCTTTGCTGTTTGTTGACTTCTACTCGTGATGTTTTCTTTTGACCTTTGACTGTGAGCTTGTTTTGATTGATCTTGAACTTTGAAATCTAGAGCTCTCAGAAACTTAGAATCTCAGCTTTGGCCACTTTATTTCAGTTTCTGCCTCGGTCCCTGACTGTGTCTTGGAATCTTGCACCCAGGCCTGCTTTTGATTCGAGGCCTGGTTTCAAAGAAGCCCACCCTTCTCTGTGCTCACCACTTGTCTCCAAGCTCACTTTCTTCCTCTAGTTTCAGCCAGAGAGGCCTGGAGGGTCACACCTCAATTCAGGGGTCTCCCCCCAGAGACAGGCTTGGGAGCCTGTTCTGGAGGCCCAGACCAGGCCTGGTTCCCACCGGGCTGCAGACTCCAGCGCCAGCATTGGGGAAGGTCAGGGTCGGTCGCCAGCCCTCCACAGAAGTCGCTGCCCAAAAGCCATCTACCAGGACTGATTTCAAGTTCATTTCCATTAGAATTAACTTTTATTATTTCCTATAAAGCTTAATAAAGCATTCCAAAGAATTTCCTTAAAAAGCTCCTTAAATTCATACAGTTAAAAATATTAATAATCAACGAAAGTAAAAACACGGCACCCAGACCGTGTTGAATCTGCCTTCTTTCTGGAATAACATATAGACCTGTTTAGAAAACTAGGCGGGTCTTTAAGATGCAGCTTCTGGAGTGAGGGAGAGGCCAGTTCATGAGACTCTTCCACGTGGCCAGAAGCAGCGGGCTTTGGCTGTTCCCTCTTGATGCCAGGGGGCGGGGCTCTGAAGGTGGGCGGCGGGGCCCAGGTGTCCTCCTCGAGGTGGAAGCCAGGCTGGGTGGCATGGGCAACGCCAGCCAGAGGGAGGGGCGGCCTGGGGAGGCGCCCTGGCTCTACACGCGCTGAGGAGCCCTGTCCCCGAGCTCCGGGTCCTCCGGCGTCAAGATCATGGTGGCGGGGGTGGGGCTGCTGGGCTCAGGGGCCTTCATCAGGGTGCAGCCCCCCACCTCTCTGATGACCGGGGTCCCCTCCTCCCCAGACTCTTCCCTGATGGCAGGCAGGCTCTCGGGCGCCTGGACAAACGGCATCGCCGCCAGCGTGCGGGGCACCTGCTGGACGTCCAGCTCGCTGTCCAGCCCTCCAAGGATGTTGATGACCGTGGGCCCCACGGTCCAGGGCTCCTGGCAGCTGGGGACAGTGTCCTGGTGCTTCTGGGGCCACACGTCCTGGTCATGGCCCTGCAGCGGGGACGGCAGCTGGAGGGTTTCCGGGACAGACTCCGCAGCTGGGATCCCGGTGGAAAAGGACTCCTGGACGCGGGACTCGGCTGGTTCGGGTCCCTGGGGTTCTGCAGAGAAAGGAGACGGCCCATGCGCACCTCAGGGCAGGGATGGGGTGGAGCCCCGACACCGCACAGGGCCCCGCACTCAGGCCCCGGACAGCAGGGACTGGCGTGGGCAGCAAAGCGCAGGCTCAGCCCGAGCGCCCCTCCCTGCACCGCCGCCGTCCGTAAGCTCTGCTTCATTCTTTCTCAAACGCACTTTGCTCACGCTCAGTCACGTCCTACTCTGCGACCCCGTGGACGGTACCCCACCAGGCCCCCGTCCATGGGACTTCCCAGGCAAGGGCACTGGAGCAGGTTGCCATTTCCTCCTCCAGGGCGTCTTCCTGATCTAGGGACGGAACCCGGGTCTCCTGCACTGGCAGTCGGCCCATCAGCACTGAGCCGCCAGGGACCCCTGAGATGGGTTTGGCAACGAGCAGCTTTCTGTTCCGATACTTTGAACTTTGTCTTTCATTTCTCTAAGCAGAGTAACCCGCAGTCATTCGGCGGTTTCGCCGGCCGAGCCCCGAGGCCCGTGGGGCTGGCTCTCCCGAGGTTCCGCTGACTCTCACGCAGGACCCTGGTCTCCACGGGACGCTGGCCGCTCGGACAGGGAGCGCCGGCCGCTCGGACACGGGGCGCTGGCCGCTCGGACACGGGGCGGCCGGTTTTCCGTGCTCTGTGTCGTCGCAAGGAAGCAGCGTTGCGTGATGAAGGGCGAGTCTCAGAGGGTCACCCCTCTCACAAAGCCAGGCTCGGCCGGGGTCCAAGAGTCAGCCCCCTTCCCGTCTCCCCAAGGGCTGGAGCGCTGGGGCCCTCTTGTTCACCTCTGCACCTGGGGGTCCCGGTTTTATGGGACATCTTAACCCGTAACGTCAAGTCAGCCCTGGACTTGGCCCTCTGTGCCCGCCTCCTGCACGTCTGTGAAGGTTAAACTGCCCGGGGCTGCTGCCCCGGGCGTCTCCCCAGGCGTCCTTCTGCCTCCGTCCCGCCCGAGCCTCCCTCACCTCCCAGCAGGCTCACCGCCCACGGAGATGTGTATAAGAGACAGAGGTCACACCCCCACCCCCACCCCCAGGACCTGTCCTCGGTCCTGGCTGCAAAGCCCCCGCACCCCAACTTGCCTTGAGTCTCCCCTGAGTCAGCTGAGGCAGCAGCTTCTGGCTTCCCCTGGGATTCCAGCCAGGCGAGGGGGCACGGAGGCTGCAGGGGGAGCTCGGGATGAGCGAAGGGCGGGTGACCGACAGGCGGCCGCACTGGCGAGAGGACGCGGCTCCCCGGAGCCCGGCAGGCGGGGGCGTCCCGCCCTCCCCACCCTGGCCCTGGGCCTTCCCCTCAAGCCCTCTGGTTTCTGCTTCTGCTCAAAACCGGCCGAAGAGAGGCTTCTAGTTCAAATTCCTCTGCAAAGGTTCGCACTGCGGAGCCGGGTGAGTCCAGAATCTTAGAGCGGGAAGAGCGGGAGTCAGCCGAGGCCCGCTCCCGGCCAGTCTTGGTCCTGACTTTCCGGGTGGATGCTGGGGTGCGCCCTACCGGGCCCCCAGCCCTGAGCGCTGCCCACGTTGATCTTAACGACGCAAACGAGGTCGTGAAGACCACTTCTCAGTATCACGTCCGCATTGTTGTATTGGCTAAATGGCGCGTGTTCAACCCATTTTTCAAAACCAGTGCGAATGCTGTGATGGGAGCCCTGGTGACTTTGCCAGCCTAGAACTGCTCTGGGAGGTGCGTGGCAGGCCTCAGGGGTCGAAGCGTTTGAGGGGCAGAGTCCTCGGGAAGCAGAGACGGGGCCTGGGGGCCAAGGTGGGCTCCCACACACGTGCCCGCCCCCAACGACCGAATGGCTGGAGCCGCAGCCCTCGAGGCCGCCCCACGCCCACGTCGCAGACGGCCGGAAGCCAGAAGGGGGCCCTGGCGCCGTTCTGCAGGCTGCCTCTGTCGTCTGCGAGTGAAGGCCGAGCTCACGGTGTGCGGCTTCACAGCGTGGGGGCCGTTCTGGGCGCACTCGGAAAATCACCTGAAGTAGTGGCGGTGGCTGTCTTGCTGGGAGCACTTCCTTCTCGACGGGAGGCAAGTTACGTCCTGGTTTGGGATCGGGGACCCTTCTTCCATCTGTGGCTGCCGGCCTGATCCTTTGTGGGGGATGACCACCCCCTGGCCCTTGGTCCTCTGACAAGACCTGGGTGGTCCTCGTCTACCCTGCAGTCATTACAACCCACCCTGAGGGCAGGAGCAGGTCTGCAGTGCGGCCGCGCGGAGGCCCGCGGACGGGACCGTCTGCCCTTGCGGACGCCGCCGGTTTTCAGGGCCACGGGGCAGAGGACCGCGTGCTGGTGGCTGCAGCAGCAGAAGCCCGCCCCGTCCAGAGCCAGGCGTCCGTGGCCGGGCTCCCTGCAGCGGCTCCGGGGCCCCTCCTACCTCCTCCGGCTTCTGGGCCGCCGGCGTCCCTGGGCCCCAGGCTGCGTCGCCCGACCCGGGCCTCCGTCCTCACGTGGCCTCCTCCCCCGTGTCTGTTTCCGCCCTGCGCCTTGCACCAGGACATGCGTGGATTTAGGGCCCACGCAGATCGTCTGGGGTGCCCTCCTGTCGAGCCCCTGAGGATGCCTGCAGAGACCACCGTCCGTGCTGTCCCCCTGGGATGGGCGCTGAGCTCACTGGGCGCTGTCTCTGCGGCCCAGCGGCCCCAGCCCGGCGTCCTGGGCAGGTTCTGCGTCCCGTGTCTCTACTGTGCCAGCTTGGCTCCGGACCCTGGGCCCCCTCCCCAAGGACCACCTCGATGGGAGGCGGCTGTGGGCAGGAAGGCATCGGGCTCTTGGGCAGGACCGAACTCCACATGCTGGGCGTGAACATGGTCCTTATTTTAAATCCCGAAGGACATCTTGGTTGAAATGCATCCTCGTCCACACGCTTGGAGGCCTGGGTGGCTGCATCTTGGACCCCGCAGTCTTCCCCAGGTGGGAAGCCGCTCGTGGGCCGCGGGCCGTGTCCAGGCCCCACTCGAGCGGCAGTGGGGCCCGTCCATCTTGCCAGGGGCGGGGGCAGAGCCCTGGGGTTCCTGGTGGCGCTGCTCAGCTCAGGCAGAGGTGCCCTTCATCGCGGGCGAGGCCTGGAGAGCCCTGTGCAGCCCAGGGAGGGCAAGCCCGGGTGGGAGCCCCTCCCCGCCGCGGGCGGGCCACTCTGCGAGCTCGAGGCCGGTCAGTGCCCAGAGGGGCCCCCTCCCCTGTGGGAGGCATGTGGGCAGGGTGGACAGCCAGCTCCTTGGAGGATCGTTCTCAGGACAGCCCAGCGTGGCAGCCGGGGATGCTCAGACCTGCTCTGTGCCCGTGGGGGCCCTGTCCACCTGCACACACTGCCAGGGGCCGGAACTTGCTCCAGGTCATGAGGAATCTCGCGATGGCGGCCGCAGAGCCCCGGACCAGCCTCAGCGCCTCCCGGGGTCCTGACCCAGGCGGTGCCCCCGGGACTCAGAGGCCGAATTGTGACCCAGGACTCACAGAGGGTTTGGGGCAAGGCTGGCGCCCACCACCACCACGTGCTTGACGCTCACCTTGGAGACCCGTACTTTGGCTGAGGTTCACCCTTGCAGTCACAAACCTGGGCATACAGTCTTATTAACAAAGCCGAATAAATTTCTCATGGTTTAAGATGATTCCGTAATTTTTATTGTAGTAAGAGTTTCAGGACCTGGGACCTGTTATTTACTCTGCTTCTAAGAAAATCTAGCCTGGCTTCAGCTCAGCAAGGAGGCCGGGTCTTCCCCCTGGGTCTGGGGACCCGCTGCCCAGCCGTCCCTCCCCACCTCTGCTTGTGCGAGACCGGCGGCGCTGGCCCTTCGGCGTCTTTACCCGAAGCTGGCGTTGCTGGGCCCTGCGTCCACACGGGCTGCTGTTCCTGTCACCCTCTTGTGTCGCCACGCCCCCGGCGTCCCCTCCTGCCCTCCTCCACAGGGTCTCTAAGCGGAGGCTCGGCGCACGCTGTGCTCCGGGGACCCTGCCGCGCCTTGTAGCGCCTGCCTCCCAGCATGCTTGTCTTCCTGGCCCCCAGCGGGACACACGGCGTCCCCTCCTGCCCTCCCTCTCGGCCCCCCTTTCCTCCTCTGCCATCTCATCCTCTCTGCTGGGTAATTTCTTCGCCTTTATCTTCCACTGTAATAAGCCTTTCTTCAACTGTGTTATTGTTTCCTTTACTTTAACAAGTGCATCTATTTCTGAAAATCCTACTTTCACACGTCCTCCTGATCATGCAGAAAGTCCACTTGCTGCTTGCTTTTTGTGATTGTCCTGTGTTCACATACTCCACGCACCCTACCGAATACCCCGCGTTTCTGATTCCGGATCACGAGCTCCCGGGGCCCGAATCCACCTTTGCTGTTTGTTGACTTCTACTCGTGATGTTTTCTTTTGACCTTTGACTGTGAGCTTGTTTTGATTGATCTTGAACTTTGAAATCTAGAGCTCTCAGAAACTTAGAATCTCAGCTTTGGCCACTTTATTTCAGTTTCTGCCTCGGTCCCTGACTGTGTCTTGGAATCTTGCACCCAGGCCTGCTTTTGATTCGAGGCCTGGTTTCAAAGAAGCCCACCCTTCTCTGTGCTCACCACTTGTCTCCAAGCTCACTTTCTTCCTCTAGTTTCAGCCAGAGAGGCCTGGAGGGTCACACCTCAATTCAGGGGTCTCCCCCCAGAGACAGGCTTGGGAGCCTGTTCTGGAGGCCCAGACCAGGCCTGGTTCCCACCGGGCTGCAGACCCCAGCGCCAGCATTGGGGAAGGTCAGGGTCGGTCGCCAGCCCTCCACGGAAGTCGCTGCCCAAAAGCCATCTACCAGGACTGATTTCAAGTTCACTGCCATTAGAATTAACTTTTATTATTTCCTATAAAGCTTAATAAAGCATTCCAAAGAATTTCCTTAAAAAGCTCCTTAAATTCATACAGTTAAAAATATTAATAATCAACGAAAGTAAAAACACGGCACCCAGACCGTGTTGAATCTGCCTTCTTTCTGGAATAACATATAGACCTGTTTAGAAAACTAGGCGGGTCTTTAAGATGCAGCTTCTGGAGTGAGGGAGAGGCCAGTTCATGAGACTCTTCCACGTGGCCAGAAGCAGCGGGCTTTGGCTGTTCCCTCTTGATGCCAGGGGGCGGGGCTCTGAAGGTGGGCGGCGGGGCCCAGGTGTCCTCCTCGAGGTGGAAGCCAGGCTGGGTGGCATGGGCAACGCCAGCCAGAGGGAGGGGCGGCCTGGGGAGGCGCCCTGGCTCTACACGCGCTGAGGAGCCCTGTCCCCGAGCTCCGGGTCCTCCGGCGTCAAGATCATGGTGGCGGGGGTGGGGCTGCTGGGCTCAGGGGCCTTCATCAGGGTGCAGCCCCCCACCTCTCTGATGACCGGGGTCCCCTCCTCCCCAGACTCTTCCCTGATGGCAGGCAGGCTCTCGGGCGCCTGGACAAACGGCATCGCCGCCAGCGTGCGGGGCACCTGCTGGACGTCCAGCTCGCTGTCCAGCCCTCCAAGGATGTTGATGACCGTGGGCCCCACGGTCCAGGGCTCCTGGCAGCTGGGGACAGTGTCCTGGTGCTTCTGGGGCCACACGTCCTGGTCATGGCCCTGCAGCGGGGACGGCAGCTGGAGGGTTTCCGGGACAGACTCCGCAGCTGGGATCCCGGTGGAAAAGGACTCCTGGACGCGGGACTCGGCTGGTTCGGGTCCCTGGGGTTCTGCAGAGAAAGGAGACGGCCCATGCGCACCTCAGGGCAGGGATGGGGTGGAGCCCCGACACCGCACAGGGCCCCGCACTCAGGCCCCGGACAGCAGGGACTGGCGTGGGCAGCAAAGCGCAGGCTCAGCCCGAGCGCCCCTCCCTGCACCGCCGCCGTCCGTAAGCTCTGCTTCATTCTTTCTCAAACGCACTTTGCTCACGCTCAGTCACGTCCTACTCTGCGACCCCGTGGACGGTACCCCACCAGGCCCCCGTCCATGGGACTTCCCAGGCAAGGGCACTGGAGCAGGTTGCCATTTCCTCCTCCAGGGCGTCTTCCTGATCTAGGGACGGAACCCGGGTCTCCTGCACTGGCAGTCGGCCCATCAGCACTGAGCCGCCAGGGACCCCTGAGATGGGTTTGGCAACGAGCAGCTTTCTGTTCCGATACTTTGAACTTTGTCTTTCATTTCTCTAAGCAGAGTAACCCGCAGTCATTCGGCGGTTTCGCCGGCCGAGCCCCGAGGCCCGTGGGGCTGGCTCTCCCGAGGTTCCGCTGACTCTCACGCAGGACCCTGGTCTCCACGGGACGCTGGCCGCTCGGACAGGGAGCGCCGGCCGCTCGGACACGGGGCGCTGGCCGCTCGGACACGGGGCGGCCGGTTTTCCGTGCTCTGTGTCGTCGCAAGGAAGCAGCGTTGCGTGATGAAGGGCGAGTCTCAGAGGGTCACCCCTCTCACAAAGCCAGGCTCGGCCGGGGTCCAAGAGTCAGCCCCCTTCCCGTCTCCCCAAGGGCTGGAGCGCTGGGGCCCTCTTGTTCACCTCTGCACCTGGGGGTCCCGGTTTTATGGGACATCTTAACCCGTAACGTCAAGTCAGCCCTGGACTTGGCCCTCTGTGCCCGCCTCCTGCACGTCTGTGAAGGTTAAACTGCCCGGGGCTGCTGCCCCGGGCGTCTCCCCAGGCGTCCTTCTGCCTCCGTCCCGCCCGAGCCTCCCTCACCTCCCAGCAGGCTCACCGCCCACGGGAAGCCCTCCCCGCGGGGCAGGGCGCACCCACGCCCGCCCTGAGACTTCCCTCCTCGGGGTCAGTCTGCTCGCTCAGGCTCTCGGAACAACCTCCTTTCTTCTCCACCAGTTTCACTGACAGCACGTTTGTATTTTGTGATCCAAAACCGCCTTACGTGGAACCACGTAGACATCAAACTAGCCTTCCCGGCCGCCAGCTCCCTCCCGGGGCCGGAGGCGCAGAGCCCCACGTCGGGCGTTTTGAAGACTTAACACAGCTCAGGTGTCCTGTACTCAGGGACGCGCGCTTGTGAGAAGCTAGCATCGCGAACGTTCATTGTGGAAAAGCTGAGCGGTGGATGCTGTTCACCCTCTGAAAGGATGAAGACTCATGGATGGAGAGGACCGTGTGAGAGCTCCAGAGGGCGCGGCGGGGCTGAGCCCCAGTGTCTACCACCACCACGCGCCCGGCCTCCGTCACCCTGCGGGACCCCGCCCTGGGCCGCCACCACGCGCCCGGCCTCCGTCACCCTGCGGGACCCCGCCCTGGGCCGCCGCCACGCACCCGGCCTCCGTCACCCTGCGGGACCCCGCCCTGGGCCGCCACGCGCTCGGCCTGTCACTCACGCTCCTCGGCTCTGGCGGGGCCACGGAGAGGCCCCCAGGGCGGCCCTCAGCCCGGGCAGACGTTTGCTGCTGCTGCTTAGACCCGTGCCCAGCTTGACCTCTGGAGCCCACCGCTGTTTGGCACGCAGCGGGGGCAGGCACCGTGCAGACCCCCTGGCAGGCTCCCCCTGTCTGCATCGCAGACACAAGGGTCCCAGCCCTGGCTTTCTCTGGCGATTTCTCTTTTTTTAAGGAATACTGAACATTCTAGACAATCAAATTTAGGTAGGTCTCGACGTGCCCAGACTGCAGAGGGTCTCACCTGAGGCGGAGCCTTGGTTTTCAGCCGCGTCTCCTGGTCTAAGTTGCTTTCTTTCTCTCTGATCCTTTGTGCTCTACAGAAAGAGAAACCACAGGGAATCCACGATGTAGGGTTTGTCATACTGCTGAAGAGAACAAAACGGGTGACGCTTCAGAGGACGCTGCAGGGACATAGGCCTGCGCCCCGACCTCTCACCCCCACCCAGCGAGCCGCGGTGGCCTCCGAGCGCTTCAGAACCTGCCCTTCGACCTGGGGCTGGAACCCGGCAGCCTCGGAGAGAGGCTGACCCTTCTCCGGCCTGTGCGTCAGGACGGACACAGGTGTACTTTGTCTGACGCGTGTGAGGGTCTCAGGAAGCCAGGGAGACCCTCGTGGTTCCCAGCATGAGAAAGGCTGGCTGCTCCCTGTGCGGGGCTCGGCCTACCAAGAAGCCTGAGCATTTCACCGGCATCTGGACACAGGCGTGTGTCTCCTGCCCCGGCCCTGCAGACTGGCGGCGGCACTGTCCTGTGTCTGCCGGCGGGCAGGTCGGAGGGGGACTGCAGTTCTCGCTGGACTCACTGAACGATCAGGGATGCGCTGATTCCAGCTTTCAGCGGTGCGTGTGCGGGTCCCAGAGACTGGGCCTGTGCAAAACTTCTGAGAGTCTGGACAGACTTAGAAGCAGATCTGCCGCTGGGAGACTTCTCAGTCCAAACAGCACATCTGTAAATGCTCTCGACCCTTCCCTGGCCCAGGACTTTAAAATTATCGTCAAGGTACAAATATCGATAGATAACGTGAGTGTGTGAAGATATAACTTCAGGGGAAACAAGGAGGGCCCTCACTGGGCCAGAAGCACTGACGCCCCAAGCGGAAAAAGCAAAGGCCCAGAGGAGGCTGCTGTGGACGGCGGGAGAGGCCCTCGGGGAACCCACCGCAAGGGAGGCGGGGGCGGCTGCAGGAGTGGGGGTCCCGATGGATAGCTTGCTGGGGCCGCAGCAGGCCCAGCGGCCAGGCAGGCAGCGGGTCGCTGCTGCAAAGCCTCCTGAATCCACAGCAACAGCAGGGTCCTGCCCCGCATGAAAGCGGTAACCTCAGTGGACAGAGGGCAGTGTGAGCGCACACACACCCAAGGGCGTGGCACCCAGGAGGCGGCTCGGTGTCGCCAGACGCACAAGCGCTGCTGGGAATCAGGAGCAAAGCGCTGCTGTGGAGTGAAGAGAAGGCGACGCGGTGGGTGGACGGCGCACTGGAGGGTGTGGAGCAGGGCCTGTGGGCGGACGTGGGGCACAGGGGTCTGCCAAAAGGAGAGGGGAGCTGTCGGAACCTTCAGAAGCTTGCCCTCCACTGAGGGGCTTCCCAGGGGGCACCAGAGGTAAGGAACCTGCCTGCCAGCGCAGGAGATGCGAGAACTCAGGGCAACCCCGGACCAGGAAGCCCCCGGAGCAGGGCACGGCGACGCACTCCAGCGCTCTTGCCGGGAAGGCCCCCTGACGGAGGGGCCGGGTGGGCCACGGCCCGCGGGCCCAGCTGCAGCTCCAGGGAGGCCAGGCCCCACGCACGCTCCGTGCAGCGCTGGCGGCTGGTGTGTCGCCGGCCTGGGGCGTGCGCTCTGGCTGGCCGGGCCCTGCCCTGGGGGGTGGGCACAGCTGCTCTCCTGGATCTGGCCCCCTTGGCAGCAACAGCCTCCCACGTGCCGCCCAGTGGGAGCCTTAAAGAGACAGGACCTTCCCCCTCCTGCTTGCAGCCAGACAGTCAAGGATGTCTTCCCCAGGCCACTGGCTGGCCAAACAGGCAATGGAAGAAAATGTTCAGTGACAAGAAATACACTCTGCAAAATTCAGCCTTCAACAGGCAAAAGTCTACAATCCCCAAGGAGCAAATCTGACTTCCATCGTTATTACATGATTTACTACAAAGAAATAGGAAGTCCGGACTTTCAAGTTAATAGTCAAGGATATTAAATCAGCTGTCTCAGAAATACTCAATGAGTCAGAGGACATCAAGGGCGAAGAATTAAAGGAGATCAGGATAATGGTGTAAGAACAGATCAGAACATCAACAAAGAAGCAGAAATTATGAACAGAAACTAAACAAATTCTAGAGCTAAAAAGTATAACAATTGAAATTTAAAAATTCACTAGAGGAGCTCAACAGATCTGACCAGTGAAAAAAGGATCCAGAAAAAAGTTTGCCTAAACAAATTATTAATATCCAGTCTGAACTGTAAAGAAAAAACAATGAAACGAAGTGAACGGAGCCTGGTGGGCCTGTGGGTCTCCATCAGAGGCATCAAGATACGCCTCGTAGGACTCCCAGGAGGAGGAGAGAGAAACAGAGCAGAAAAATCGCTGAATAAATAATGAAAACTTCCCCAAACTAATAAAAACATGAACCTACACATCCAGTCTACACTCTCCATGACGAGCATGAAAAGGCAAAAAGATAGGGCACTGAGAGATGAACTCCCCAGGCTGGTAGGTGCCCGACACGCTGCTGGAGAAGAGGGGAGAAGTAGCTCCACAGAGAATGAAGACACGGAGCCAAAGCGAAAAATCCACAAGGCCCAGCTGTCGGTGCGACTGGTGGGGAAGCAAAGCCTGATGCTGCAAGAACAACGCTGCGCGGGAGCCTGGAATGCTAGGTCCATGAGTCAAGGTAGATTGGACGTGGCCACACAGGAGCGGCAAGAGCGCACATCCGCGTTTTAGCAATCAGTGACCGAAAATGGACCGGAACAGGTGAATTCAATTCAGATGACCGCTATATCTACAACCGTGGGCAAGAATCCCTTAGATGAAGTGGAGTAGCCGTCACAGTCAACAAGAGAGTCCGAAATGCAGTACTTGGGTGCAATCTCAAAAATGACAGAATGATCTCTATTCGTTTCCAAGGCAAACCATTCAATACCCCAGTAATCCAAGTCTACACCCCAACCAGTAACACCAAAGAAGTAGAAACTGAATGGTTCTGTGCAGCCTAGAGAGCCTATTGAAAAGCAGAGACATTACTTTGCCAACAAAGATCAGTCTAGTCAAGGCTATGGTTTTTCCTGTGATCGTGTATGGATGTGAGAGTTGGACTGTGAAGAAGGCTGAGCGCCGAAGAATTGATGCTTTTGAACTGTGGTGCTGGAGAAGACTCTTGAGAGTCCCTTGGACTGCAAGGAGATCCAACCAGTCCATTCTAAAGGAGATCAGCCCTGGGATTGCTTTGGAAGCAATGATGCTAAAGCTGAAACTCCAGTACTTTGGCCACCTCATGCGAGGAGTTGGCTCATTGGAAAAGACTCTGATGCTGGGAGGGATTGGGGGCAGGAGGAGAAGGGGACGACCGAGGATGAGATGGCTGGATGGCATCACGGACTCGATGGACGCGAGTCTGAGTGAACTCCGGGAGTTGGTGATGGACAGGGAGGCCTGGCGAGCTGCGATTCATGGGGTCCCAAAGAGTCGGACACGACTGAGCGACTGAACTGAACTGATGAAGACCTACAGGACCATCTAGAAAGTGAAAGTGGAAGTCACTCAGCCATGTCTGACCCTCTGTGACCCCATGGACTATACAGTCCACGGAATTCTCCAGGCCAGAATACCAGAGTGGGTAGCCTTTCCCTTCTCCAGGGGATCTTCCCAACCCAGGGATTGAACCCAGGTCACCCGCATTGCAGGCAGATTCTTTACCAGCTGAGCTATCAGGGAAGCCCTCCTAGGCCTTCTAGAACTAACACCCAAAAGACGCCCTTTCATCCCGAGGGCAGGGACGCAGAAGCAGGGGTCAAGAGACACCCGGAGCGACAGGCAAGCCTGGCCTTGGAGCACAGCATGGAGCAGGGCAAAGGCTAACAGAGCTTTGCCAAGAGAACGCACAGGTCACAGCAAACACCCTCTTCCAATGACACAGAGAAGACTCTGCACAGGACGTCACCAGACGGCCCACACCGAAATCAGACTGATTATATTCTTGGCAGCTGAAGATGGAGAAGCTCTTTACAGTCAGAAAAAACAATACCGGGAGCTGACTGTGGCTCCGATCATGAGCTCCTCATTGCCAGATTCAGACTTAAATGGAAGAAAATAGGGAAAACCACTAGACCATTCAGGTATGACCTAAATCAAATCCCTTATGATTATACAGTGGAAGTGAGAAATAGATTCAAAGGATTAGATCTGATAGGCAGAGTCCCTGAAGAACTATAGATGGAGGATCGTAAATTGTACAGGAAGTGGTGATCAAAACCATCCCTAAGAAAAAGAAATGCAAAAAGGCAAAATGGCTGTCTGAGGAGGCCTTACAAATAGCTGAAGAAGAATAGAAGCAAAAGGCAAAGGAGAAAAGGAAAGATATACCCATCTGAATGCAGAGTTCCAAAGAACAGCAAAGAGAGATAAGAAAGCCTTCTTCAGCGATCAATGCAAAGAAATAGAGGAAAACAATAGAGTGGGAAACACTAGAGATCGCTTCAAGAAAATTAGCGACACCAAGGGAACACTTCATGCAAAGATGGGTTCGATAAAGGACAGAAATGGTCTGGACCCAACAGAAGCAGAAGATATTAAGAAGAGGTGGCAAGAATACACGGAAGAACTGTACAAAAAAGATCTTCATGACCCGGATAACCATGATGGTACGGTCACTCACCTCGGGCCAGACATCTTGGAATGTGAAGTCAAGTGGGCCTTAGGAAGCTTCACTATGAACAAAGCTAGTGGAGATGATGAAATTCCAGTTGAGCTGTTTCAAGTCCTAAAAGATGATGCTGTGAAAGTGCTGCACTCAATATGCCAGCAAATTTGGAAAACTCAGCAGTGGCCACAGGACTGGAAAAGGTCAGTTCTGATTCTAATTCCAGAGAAAAGCAATGCTAAATAATGTTCCAACTACCGCACAATTGCACTCATTTCACATGCTAGCAAAGTAATGCTCAAAATTCTCCAAGCCAGGCTTCAACAGTACATGAACCAAGAACTTCCATATGTTCAAGCTGGATTTAGAAAAGGAAGAGGAACCAGAGATCAAATTGCCAACATCCACTGGATCATGGAAAAGGCAAGAGTGTTCCAGAAAAACATCTACTTCTGCTTCATTGACTATGCCAAAGCCTTTGACTGTGTGGATCACAGCAAGCAGTGGAAAATTCTTCAAGAGATGGGAATACCAGACCACCTTACCTGCTTCCGGAGAAACCTGTATGCAGGTCAGGAAGCAACAGTTAGAACTGGACATGGAACAACAGACTGGTTCCAATTGGGAAAGGAGTACGTCAAGGCTGTATATTGTCACCCTGCTTATTTAACTTCTATGCAGAGTACATCATGCAAAATGCTGGGCTGGACGAAGCACAAAGTGGAATCAAGATTGCTGGGAGAAATATCAATAACCTCAGATATGCAGATGACAACACCCTAATGGCAGAAATTGAAGAGGAACTAAAGAGCCTCTTGATGAAGGTGAAAGAGAAGAGTGAAAAAGCTGGCTTATAACTCAGCATTCAAAAAACTAAGATCATGGTATCTGGTTCCATCACTTCATGGCAAATAAATGGGGAAAAAATGGAAATAATGACAGACTTTATTTTCTTGAGCTCCAAAATCACTGCAGATGGTGACTGCAGCCATGAAATTAAAAGATGCTTGCTCCTTGGAAGAAAAGCATTAAACCAACCTAGACAGCAGATTAAAAAGCAGAGACATTATTTTGCCAACAAAGGTCCCATATAGTCAAAGTTACGGTTTTTCCAGTAGTCATGTATGGATGTGAGGGTTGGACCATAAAGAAGGCTGAGTGCCAAAGAATTAATGGTTTTGATCTGTGGTGTTGGAAAAGACTCTTGAGAGTCCCTTGGACTGCAAGGAGATCCAACCAGTCAATCCTAAAGGAGATCAGTCCTGAATATTCACTGGAAGGACTGATGCTGAAGCTCCAATGTTTTGGCCACCTGATGTGAAGAGCTGACTCATTGTAAAAGACCCTGATGCTGGAAAAGATTGAAGGCAGGAGGAGAAGGGGACGGCAGAGGATGAGATGGCTGGATGGCATCACTGACTCAGTGGACATGTTGAGCAAGCTCCGGGAGACGTGAGGAGAGGGCAGCCTGGCGTGCTGCAGTCCACGGGGTCACAGAGAGTCGGGCACAACCGAGCGGCTGAACAACAGCGACACAGTCAGGAAGCTGAACTTGACTCCAGGCGAGATGAGCCAAAAGCTCTCAGCGAGAAATGCCGCAGCCAGTTTCTCAGAACCTAAAGAGAGAATTGTGAAAGCAGCAAGAGAGAGAGCTAATCACAGAGGAGAGCTCCTCAGTGTGATGAACAGCGACTTCTCATCAGATTCCATGCAGGCCAGAAGGCACTGGGGTCGAATGAGGTCATGAAGGGAAAAAAAAACCTGCCAACCAAGAATCCCAAACCCCTCAAAGCTATCTTTTCTTTTAAGAATGATGGAGAAACTAAGACATGTTCAGGTAAACAAGGGCTGAGGGACTTCGTTACAATAGGTCTGCCGTCTGCCATACAAGAAATGCTAGAGAGACAGGCACAGTTTACTAGTCTCTCCAAACTCTTCAGGGTAAAATGAGAAGATACCAGACACCCAGGCTGTAAAAGCAATAAAGAATACAGGAGAAGGTAACGACATCTGTTAATTTACAAGCCGGTATTACTGTACTTTGACTCGTAACTCTTCCCCTTTAGTATATGGTTTAAAGGTAGTTGCATAAAACAATAAGTATAAACCTTTGCTCGTGGGCACAGAGTATGCAAGTATGTAATCTGTGACATTAGCAACCTAAAGGAGGAGAGATGGAAGTGTGTGAGAATAGAGTCTTGGAACACTACTGAGTACTGAATTAAAATGCCACTGAAACTGAATTAGTAGCATTCAGTTCAATGAAGTATAACTTTATTGTTATAAATTCAGAATGTTCACTGTAATCCTCAAGGTAACCATTAAGAAGATGACTAAAGGCCACGTAGAAAAGGAAAGAAGGCGGCAAGCAATGGGCACCACAGAAAAATTCAATTAAATGCAAGAAGCCAGTTGTCCTTGTTCCTCAACTCCTAATGGAGGCATTGAGGAACAGTATGTGTATATATAATAGCTGAGCAGCAGAAGCGAATCCTCACCTACTGATTAATCACCTTAAACATGATGGAGCAGGAAGCAGAAGAAGCCCCACGGGAATCGGGGAGCCAGACCCCGCCCCACAGCACACCCCAACCGCCACAGATGGGAGGGAACCCAGCTCTCGGGGTGGAAATGCGAGACTTTCGGTAGGAGGCATGAAGCCTCTCCTCTAGGTCTTTGGGTGCAAGGTTCATGAACAGCGCCCCAAAGCACTCTCTCTGAAATATTCGCCACTGGGACCCCGGGCCGCGGGCTCACCTCGGGTGGCGGGGAGCTCTCGGGGGTGACGGTGCTGGCGGAGCTCAGGCTGGAGCACCTGGAGAGCAGGGTCAGGAACTCCTTCCGCTTGATTCTGCTGGACCGAGAGAGACGGAGGCTCGGGGATCGGGCGCGGGGCGGCGCCGCGAGG
>SJYT01020131.1:120779-146096 GCA_006410635.1 Cephalophus harveyi | reverse complement strand
CCTGCCCCGGATGCTCCGTCACAGATGCTCCCTCTCCTAGGAGACCTGCACCAGGCGCGCCCCTGCCCCCGCCAGGTAGAAAGGCTGGCAACTCACCGCACTGCGGACGCGCCCCCGCCGGCACTCGCTTCCTGCGGGCAGGAGGGGCAGGGCAGCGGGTCAGAAGAGGCCAAGCCCCGCCCGGGCTGTCGCGCCAGGGCGCCGGGGGCCCCGGGTCCAGGGAGGGCGCCGGAGGATGGCGCCCGGCCCCACTCTCGAGCTCTGGCTGAGCTGCGTCCCCTCCCTTCCGCGGCTGAAGTCGTGTCCTTCATGACGCAGCACGGACCGTCCTTGGAAACGGGGCCGCACGGAGGCGATCAACAGTGGAGCCGGGTCACCCGTGTGGGTCCCGGCGCACGAGGCCTGATGTCCTCCCAGGAGGACGAGCTCGGGACGAAGACCATGGGCCCAGGTGGCGCTGACGGCTCAGAGGCACCAGCCCTGGCGACGCCCGACCGCAGGCTTCTAGCTCCAGGGTGGGCAAAGGGAGTGAGCTGCCTGGGCAGCTTGGCCTCTGCAGCCCCAGCAGAGAAGCACACCGCCACACGCGCACGTGAGCTCACTTCTCCGTGGTCAGGGCGGAGCAAGACAGCCCGGTCCCGGAAGGCGCCCACTTGGCCTCCGGGCACGGGCCTGGCCTCCCCGCCTCTGACTCAGACTTGGCATCCACCGGCTGGAGCCTCACGGGCAGGTGTGCGGTGAGCCTCCCCGTGGCTCTCATCTGCGCATCCTCGGGGCCTGAGTCTGGGCATCTTTTCAGGTGCCCATCTGCCACCCCACAGATCGCTTTCGGTGAAAAGTTTGTTCAAATCTACAATTTGAACTGTGGTGCTGGAGAAGACTCCTGAGAGTCCCTCGGACTGCAAGGAGATCAAACCAGTCAGTCCTGAAGGAAGTCAGTCTTGAATATTCATTGGAAGGACTGATGCTGAAGCTCCAATACTTTGGCCCCCTAATGTGAAGAACTGACTCATTGGAAAAGACCCTGATGCTGGGAAAGATTGAAGGCGGGAGGAGAAGGGCACGACAGAGGCTGAGATGGTTTGATGGCATCACCAACTCAATGGACATGAGTCTGAGTGAACTCCGGAAGCTGGTGATGGACAGGGCGGCCTGGCGCGCTGCGGTCCACGGGGTCACAAAGAGGCGGCTGCCAGCTGAGCGACTGGCCTGGCCTGAACTGAGGCTATTCCAGAGTTTTGTTTTTATAAACAACGTTACAGGGAACAGCTCTGTCATAGAGCGTTGTCTGTGTTTCTAAGATTGGGCTTTAAGTCAATGGTGGTAGACAGCCGATGCCCCCACGTGCTGAGGGCTGTGCCGGTGGGCCATCTCCTTTAATCATCACCCGCACACTCGAGGTTTGTGCGGGACCCCTGCCCAGGTAACTGCAGAACAGGGCTGGCCCCGGGAAGCCTTGGAGTCTGTTTTCATTCTTGGGAGTGCAATTCCTGGGTCCAAAAGTTTATCAGTGGATTTACCCAAAGGAAGACCCTTTAAAAGTAAACCGGTGACCTAACATGCCTCACGGTGACTGAGCTTGAAGTTTCAAGTGCATCTCAAGGTCGTCTCCCACACATAAAGGAGACGCGAGGGGACACCTTGCAGCCATCTCACGATGGACACATGGGTCACTTTTCTCTTTAGTAGGCAGCACTCTGTGCACCGTATCAGAGGAACCCTCACGCAGGAAATCTTAACACAAGATCACACGCGACTTCCTCCAGAGCAGTAAACGGGGAGAAACGTGTGTGTGTGTGAGTGCCCGTCTGGGCCTGAGGACGGACACAGAACCCTGCTTCACCCACACAGATACGCGTCTCAGGAGTGACCAGGGGCCTACATTCAGGAGGCCAGACCCGCACCCTCTCCCGGGCTGGGCTCAAGTACAACATCAGGTGCAAGTAGGGAGTGTGGACCCCGTGTCTCAAGGGGGAGCTTTCAGCTTTTCATCACGAGGTAAGATTTAAGCTGTGAGCTTTCAAGGTGCCCCCTGAGGGAATGGGATCTTGTCTTTGCGTTCCCAAGCTGGGGCTGTTTTAAAACCATGAATGGGAGTTTGTTGCCATCCGGTCCTCGCTCTGCAATGACCACCGCATCCATACGATGGTTGTCCAACCCTAACCCGACCCAGGCCTCAGGCGCGGTGCAGCATCTGCACCGGGGCGGGGAGGGTGTGGGCAGCTGCAGCATCTCCGGACGGCCACACCCAGGCCCGCGAGGACCGGCGGGAACCGACCGGCCTCTGCCGCTGAAGGCCAACCCGGTGAGGGCCCAGGACCAGCGCGTCCTCAGAGGCAGACCGTGTCCGCGCTGCTGCCCCTGGAGGCCTCGGAGAGCCTCACGCTGCGTGCCCGCAGGCTGCTGAGCCCATGAGGGGCGAAGCCGCAGCAGACGGGCCGGGGCCGCACGGGCACAGTGCGCTTGGCCCTACGAGCCTCGCAGCACGTGGTGCGCACCTGCTTCTCTCGCACGCGTGCCTCACGGCTACAGACACCATGCCACGCGCCCACCACCGTTCCTGGGCAAGGAGCACGGCCCCGCAACGCTGCACACATCTAAAGTGAGCGTGCCAGACCAGCACCTCCCATGCCGTGCGGGCCTCTGCGGGGTCCCGGGGCGGCCGCACCCCTGCCTCTGGCCCCCACCCCCCGCACCAGGCTCACCGGCAGCGACGAGCAGCTGTCGGCTCGGATGCTGAGGCTGGAGGCCTGCGGGTAGTCCGGGGCTGCTGGCGAGAGGTGCATGGACTTCACGCTGGTGGGGACGCACAGGGGAGAGAAAGCGCGCGTGTCAGCAAACGGGGATTCCTGGGGGCCCAGCAAGTTTCACTGCCGTGGTTTTCCATTTTCCTGAGGACCTCGCAGCTTGGGATGGGTCGCAGGCTCCCCCGCCCCAGAGAAGTCAGAAAGCAAGCTGAGCCCGGGAGCCTCCGACGGGACGGAGGACCGGGGCCTCCTGTCTTAAGCCCCCGTTTTGAGGGAATTTGTTGCACTGAACCTAAAATGCGCACGGGAGGGCCCTGCTGAATTATCCGTGTGTGGTCACCCGAGCCTTGAGGAGGAGGGCCCGGGAAGGCTGGCTGAGAGGTGGGCCGTGAGGAGGCCTGGGCTGCTGCGGCGGGCGGGAGGAGCGGGCCTGTCTCCCGGCGCTCCCGGGTCCTCCCCCGCGGCGGCGGAGCCGAGACCAGGCTCACCCGGCGGGTTTCTGCTCAACCGTGAGGAGGCCTGGGCTGCTGCGGCGGGCGGGCGGGAGGAGCGCGAGGAGCGGGCCTGTCTCCCGGCGCTCCCGGGTCCTCCCCCGCGGCGGCGGAGCCGAGACCAGGCTCACCGGCGGGTTTCTGCTCTGAGGACACCACAGGAGGACGCGCGCTGGCGTCTTCGCGTGTGAGGCCGCCACCCTTGTTCATATTCTCATCCTACCCACTTAACATTTCAGAACAGAGGGAACAGTCCAGGAGAAACTCTCAGCAACGGGCCGAGCCCCACCGCCAGGGACACTCGTGAAGCCCTCCGCAGAGGCTTTCCTCCGAAACGGGCCCGCGGAGCTCCCACGCCCCGACGGGTGCGTGCTGGGCGTGTTCCTTCCTTCAGCCGGTGTCACGAGGCTTAGAAACTTCCTCTGATCGCTGTGAACTCGATCCCACTGGCTCTAACTGGCTCTCAGAGGGTCAGCCTCTGGAGTGGGGCTGGGAATGGCCGTCAGCAGGGGCTGCTTGCGCACCTGGACCCAGAAACCCCGTTACCAGAAAACACTCCTGCGACGAGAGAGACTCCCAGAATCCACTTCCCAGCTCACCCAGAGGATGTGAAACTTACTTGTATCACATTTTACCCATTGTTAACCCTTGATTAAATGGGGCCAGCTCCTCCTCCAGGAGAAGGAGCACAAGCTGGGTTGGAAATGGAAACAAATGTTCCCGTGAGACTATGCATGTGGCTGCTGCCCAAGGCGGGGAGTGTACCCGCAAAAGTCTTGCTATTTTAACAGAAAGAACCTCACAATACATGAGGTAAAACAAGAAGCTCCTAAGGAATCGTATATGATCACTCTTTTATAAAATAAAACATTGTGTATATATATATGCACAGAAAAGGTACTGGAAAGAAAGTTGTAAAAGATGCAGACCAGTGTCCCAGCAATAGTTATTAGTGGCGGGAATCTGTGTGTTTCTGCTTCTATACTGGGAATTTGCATTTCCAAACTTTCTATAATAAATTCGAGTTGATTCTTAAAAAAAAAAGAATAATTTAAGGCAAAAGTCTACCATCCTGGTTCCAGTTAAGTTTCTGCCGTTCTTACCAGAAAAGGAAAAAATAGAAAGTGTTCTTAGATTCTCCTTAAAGGATCGCGGTTAAATGATAGTTTGAAGTGAAATTCAAAATGATGTGGATTTACATGTTAGTGTTGCCAGTCAGATTTCTAAGGAAGAAAAACTGGAAGAAAAATTATTGGGTTGTTTGAAAGAGAACAGTCCTTGCACGGTGAACTGCATTTCCTGGCCAGCTGTTAACTAAGCGAGAGCCTCAGGAACTCTCAGCCCTTGGGACACCGCCGAGTGCTGTCTTTCTCTAAACTCCCCACTCCTGGGGTTCCGTGGGCCCTATCTGCCCCTCTGAATGCAGGACGGGGACGCAGTGATCCCAGGGCCACAGCCCCAGTCCCCGACCCTGGCCCCAGGGCGCCCCTCCTGAAGGCCCTCCAGGCCCCTCCCCGCCCCAGGGAGACGACTCTGTCCCCCGCCTGGGGCAGCAACGCTGGGATGAGCCTAGTCTCTGTGAGTGAAGGTGTACTCAGCACAACGCCAGCCCCACACGCAGGTGACTTGGAACTGGACAAAATCACTTGAAAGTTTACACGGAAAAACAAATGTGCAAGAATTGTCAAAAAATTTGAAAATGAAAAAGGCTTGGGAGGAATTTGTCTACTAAGGAGTAAGGAGAGGCTGCAGCAGAGAGAGATGACGGAGGCAGAAGCAGGCGGGTCCAGACACGGAGGGTCGAGGGTTGGCGGGCCACCTGCACCATGGGGATCACTGAGCTTGCTCCCTCTCTCATTGTATCTAAAAGCCAAGATGGTCTGAAGAGCAAAGTGCAAAGAAAGCAAGTAAAGCTGCGAGAATATTACAAAGACTTGGAGGGATGTTTGGAAAACTCAGGAGCAAAGGAGGTTTTTAAAAGAAAAAGAAAAATTTGACACATTTGGATTCAGAGAAATTTGTGATCCTCTACATTGCAAAAGACATAATAAAGGAAGTTTTTAAAATGACAGATTGGATGAAATATATTTGAGACACAAAGAACAAAGAATTAATCAGTATTTTCAATAGTCAAAGAGCTCTTAAAATGGATAATATACAAACACCCTAGTATAAAAATGGGGAAAATATTTGAAAACCTAATGCAATGCACACAAGAGAGATTGTCAAACGGTCAAAACGGTGAAATGATGTGCATTCCCACTGGTATCAAGAGGGAGGCACACAGAAACAACTACTTGTTTCACTTGGAAAAAACCAAATCGACTGTTCGTGTGCTGCAGAGTCTGGGGCAACTGGTGGAGTGTGAGTCACTCTGCTTTGGGAAGAGTAATCGTGCAGACTTACGAAGATTTAGCACAGGCAGCCCTGTGCCTTTGGACGTCCGACCGAAGTAAAACCAGCTGCCCCTGACACCAGGGCCCCTCGGAGGCTCAGCGGTGGAGTCCAGCTGCAGCGCGAGAGACGCGGGCTCGGTGCCTGCGTCAGGAAGATCCCCTGGAGAAGGCCGTGGCCACCCACTCCAGGGTTCCTGCCTGGAGAGCTCCACGGACAGAGGAGCCTGGTGGGCTACCGACCACGGGGTAGCTGAGTCGGACACGACTGAAGCGACTTAGCACACGCGTGCGCCTGACGAAGTTGGCACGAAGTCACTCCTGGTGAACCGTCCGAGCAAGCCACGCGGCCGGAGCCCCGCGACGAAACAAGCCACGCAGCTGGAGCCCCGCGGCCTGTCGGGGGAGGCCGGCCAAGTCCTGGCCTGCCCGTGGGGACGGCCGATGAGGGGCGGCCGCGTCTGCCCCCCGGGTCACAGGAGCCGCCCCGGACGAACGGCTGCGGGTGTGAACGAGGGCGCGGCAGACGGGCAGGGGCGGGGTCATCTAACCCTAACCCTGTAAGTTTCTCGCGTGGATGGAGCGCGCTGAGAGCTGCTCGGGCGTCACCCTTGAGGTTCTGCTGGGGGTGCCGCTGTCTTTACACTGGTTCGCGAGCCCATGTCACGATATGACAATGAAGAAGCGGTGAGGAACTAATCTCAACCGATTCTCACACTAAATGGGTAACCAGTCCGGCTTCCTGGCGTGGAACTGGGGGTCTGGCGAGAGCACAGATGACTGAGCCAGAGAGGGCTGCTCTCAACACTTGAAACCTGGGGCGTTTGCTCTGCTGGTGACCCTTGCTGCCTTCTGATTTCTTCCTTCTTGAGTGGGTGTGTCTAGCCTATGGTGGCCCCCTCAGTGCATTTTGGAAGCAAATGGCTTGTCTGGTTTCACAGGTTCACAGATGGAGACGACTTTGGTCCAGGATGAGTCCTGCCCAGAGTCTCAGCCATCACAGGTCTGCACGACTGAGGTGCCGGGCTTTGGGACTTAGAGCTGACGGTTGAATTCCGGGAAGTTGTGGCGCAGTGAATTATTCTGCGTGACAGAAGACGGTGGGCTCTCGGGGGCCAGCGGGCAGACGGTGTGGACCAAATTGTGTCTCTTCAGAAAAGACGAGTGCTGACCCTTGAGCAACGCGAGTTTGAACTGGGCTGGTTCACGCACGTGCGTGGGTGTCTCACTATGCCGCTGGCCTCTGGACTCATGGGTCTCATATCCAAGGATCGCCAAACCTCGGACTGAAATGTCTGTGTTTGACTGAGCCCTTGGATCCACAATGCGTGGATATGGATGGCTAAGTATGGGACTTGCGCATCCAGGGATCTCGTTAAACACAAGGGCTCCTGGAGCAAACCTCCACGAGCACTGAGGACGCCGGCCCTGGAGCCCTAACGTGCCAGCGCTGCCTGATCAACTGACGCAGAAAGAGCCGGCCTGACCTTTAGGAGCTCAGCAGAAACCCAATGTTATTACGGACAGTACAGAACACACTCAGACTCAACACTGCCCCTGTTCTCCAGGTGGCGTAGAAAATAGATGAGCATCATCTCACTTTCGTGTATTCGTTCAGACGTTAGTTGTAAAGCAGGCTGAGAAGAATTATTGTACTTTTTGCAAAATAAGTAAAACTGAGATATGAATAATTGTTAGTAATGTTAAGTGAACTATTTTATCTAGCTTACCTCTGTACAGATGGACGCAGGTTGGCAACTGATTCCTGTGAGAATAAATGAAAATCAGTAACTTTGCACAAGAAGACATTGTCGATGCTGAGGTTATTTTTTCAGAAACTTCAACTGTTACTAGTGGGCTTCAGCCGAGGCTGCTCCAAGGGTGCCTGAGGCCCGGGAAGGGCGCTCGCCGAGGCCGCCCCCGGCCCCCAGCCACGCCGGGCGCCCGGGGCCGGCTCCTTTCCTCTTTAGTGAGCATAACGATATTAAACTTTAAGAAAACTGCCAAACGGCTTCCCAAGTGGTGTCACTTAAGCCCTCATTTTACTTTTAGTGCAGTAGACGCCGGCGCCTCTGCAGGCTCGCCAGCACTTGGTCGTTTCCAGTGTGAGCTGTTCTGACTCACGTGCGCGCGAGGGCGTGTGCGCGAGTGCGTGTGCGCGAGTGTGTGTGCGCGAGTGCGTGAGAGTGTGTGTGCACGCTCAGTCGTGTCTGACTCTTTGCCACCCTGTGGACGGTGGCCCATCGGGCTCCTCTGGTCGTGGGATTTTCCCGGCGAGAACACTGGACTGGGCTGCCGCGCCCCCTCCAGGGGGCATTCCTACACAGGGATGAGCCGCGTCTCCCGCCTCGGCGGGTAGATCCCGCGCCACCGTGTCAGCCGGGAAGCCCTGGCTCCCGTGCGGTGGCGTCTCACTGTGGTTTAAATGTGCATCCCCCTAACGGTGTTGGCCATCTTTTCACGCGCTTATTTGCCACCCGTATATATACATATATGCTGAGGAGCCGCTTCAGTCATCTCCGACTCCGTGCGACCCCATGGACTGCAGCCCACCAGGCTCCCCCGTCCCTGGGATTCTCCAGGCAAGAATGCTGGAGTGGGGTGCCATTGCCTTCTTGATTTTGAGTGATTTTTGTATCTGCTGTGAAATAGCACGTTAGGTTCACTTTTTTTCCTTGTGGGTATCTATCTGATTGTTCCAGCACCATTTATTGAAAATACATTTCTCCCCATTGAATTGCCTTGGCATCTTGGTTTAAAATCCAATGACCAGAAATGTAAATGTTTTATTTCTGGAGTTTCAACTCCGTTTCACCGATCTGTATGTCTGTCCTTACGCTGGAACCATACAGTAGCTTCATAGTAAATTTGAAATCAGATTATGGAAGTTTTCCAATTTTTTTCTTCTTTTTCTAAATTATTTTGGTCATTCTTAACGGTTCTGAATTTCCACATACAGCTTGATATTTCCTTAAAGAAAAAAAGCTTGCTGGGGATTCAATGGGGATCATGTAAGTTTGTAGATCAGTGTGGGGGAAATTTCCTACCATGACAATACTGAGTACTCCAATCCATAAATACTATAAATCTTTCCATTTATTTGGATTGTATTTAACTTTTCTCAACAATCGCTTGTAGCTTTATATACACGGATTTTGTATTTGTTGTTTTATTATTTTTTGATGCTGCTGTGAATGGAATACTTTTCTCAGTACTATTTTCAGATTTTTCACTGCTAGTATACAAGAATATAATTCAATTTTTTAATATTGACCCTGCATCCCAGCACCTTGCTAAGTTACCCTATTATTTCTATTAGCTTTTCTGCAGGTTTGTTAGGATCATGATACCTGCAGATAAATACAGTTTCACTTTCAGATATATGTGCGTTTAACTTCTATTTCTTGCTTTACTGTACTGGCTGAAGTTTTTAGTAAAATGTCAGATAGAAGTTTGGAGTGCACATTTTTGTCTTGGTCCAAGTCTTAAGGGAAAAACGTCAGTATGAATTAAGTATGAGTTTGTGGTAAGTTTCATCAGAGTTCTGTATCAGATTTAGGGGGTTCCACCCTTAGGTTGTGAAATTGTTTTATCATATCTAGATGTGCTGTTAACAGATGCTTTTTCTCATTGGCTGTGCTCATGTTTATTGTACTTTATTAATATGCTTATTACATTAATACAATTTCAGACCTTAAGCCGACCTTCATTTCTGGAATAATCCTCCCTTAGTTACAGTGTACAAACCTGTTATGTGTGTGTATACATGCCTGTGTCTGGTCAATGATATTTGCCTCTATATTCACGGGTGACATCAGCTTATAAGATTCTTTTTTGGCGACAGGATCTCGCTTTAGTATTACGTACTCTTATATGTACAGAGGATGAGAGGGTTGGATGGCGCTGCTGACTTGATGGACCTGAGTCTGAGCAGGCTCCGGGAGTGGGTGATGGACAGGGAGGCCTGGCGTGCTGCCGTCCATGGGGTCACAGAGTCAGACACGACTGAGCGGCTGAACTGGACTGATTATGTACTCACCTCGCAGGATGAACCTGGTGGTATTTCTTCCTCTTCCATTTTCTGAAAGCTTGTGCATGATTGATTTGGGTTTTTTTCCCTTAAAACACCAGGTAGAATTCACCAATGAAGCCATCAGGGCCTAGGATTTTCTTTGTGGAGAATTTAAAATCACTAGTTCACAGTTTTTGCTGTATGTCCATTTGAATCTTCTATTTCTTCTTGAATCGTTTTGTAATTTGTATCAATTAAGTAGAATGGTAAATCCCTTTCTTAAGTAATAAAGCATGTTTCAACCTTGGAACACTTATAATTAACTATAGAAAAGTCTAAGAGACCCAGACCCATGGCGTTACTATTTGTGCATTAATTAGCAAGTCATCGGCGCATTGGCAATTTGGGTTTCACGTTCCTGAATGCCAAAGATGAAGGTGGCAGCCCCGTTGGCTCCATCCTGGGATGGCCGAGATGATGGAGAATGCTCACGTCACACCCTCACACCACACACACAGACACACACAGACACACACATCACGCACGGAATACACACACACACAGACACACAGGATACACACACACAGAGACACACACGGAATACACATACATCACCCACAGAATACACACACACACAGGATACACACAGAATACACACACAGAGAACGCACACACACATCACGCTCATAGAACATACACAGAATGCATACATCACACACATACACATCCCACAGAAAACACACGCATCACGTCACACACACCACTCACACTCACACTCACACTCTCACACTCACACACTCGCAGTGCTCGCCGCGGTTCGGCTGAGTCCTGTCCCTCACCTCCTCTCCTGTCTCCACCTCGTCCCCCTGTGAGCGGCGCGCCCCAGGCACGGCGCAGGCCTGCAGTTCACACAAGCGGTTCCACACACGGCTCTGCCCCAGTTCTTGGAGGGGCTTGGGCCCAGCCCTGGTCTGGCCCGGCGGGCCGGCTCGTGCCGGGGGGCTGGGGGCTCACCTTCAGCGACGGCGGGGTGGCCTCTGGCTGAACGGTGGCGGTGGAACACAGCCTCGGGCGCCCGGAGGAGGGTTGCTGGAGAGGACTCTTGAGAGTCCCTTGGACTGCAAGGAGATCCAACCAGTCAGTCCTAAAGGAAATCAACCCTGAATATTCACTGGAAGGACTGATGCTGAAGCTGAAGCTCCAGTCCTTTGGCCATCTGATGACAAGAACTGATTCACTGGAAAAGACCCTGATGCTGAGAAATATTGAAGGCAGAAGGAGAAGGGCGAGATGTGTATAAGAGACAGGCCCTGAGCACCCCCACCCCCGCACGTGCCAGTCTGGCAGCAGTGGGGCAGGAGCCTGCAGAAGCGCACGAGGGCACAGAGCCGGGCCCGCGGCCACGGCACGGCCCCTCCCCACGGAGGCCCGGGGAGGTGCACCCTCGGGGGGGGCGGCGTCACACAGACAGGAGAGGGGCTCGGCCCTGCACTGCCGACCTGGCGGCGGAGCGTGAGGGCAGCTCGGGCCGGTCAGAGCTCCAGGCCCTGCATCCACGGGGACGCGGCCCCGGGAGTCTTGAGTGTGCGCGCACAGCGCGGAACACAGCCCGAGGCGCCGGCCGGCGCGCGAGCCACCGGGACCGTGTCCGCCTTACCACCCGGCCTGTGCAGCCATGGGGACGGGCACAGGCCAGGCCTGCGAGACTGGACAGCGCATGCCGGCCTATGTGTGGCCATCCCGACTCACGCTTTCCTCCTGGCCGGTCAGTCCCAACCATCCAATCCAGTTACCGTCCCACAGCGGCAACAGTGCAAAAGGAACACTCCCAAAAAATTGGTCGGATCGAGACACACTCTGCAAAGTCCCACAAAGTGCTCCCACTACGCACCCGTGAGACACGGCAGTGCCCGGGACTCGAGCGCATGCCCGGGTCTCTAGAAGCCCAGCGGCTGGGACTGCTCCAGCAGCGTCCCCCAGGCTGTGTGCCCCCAGGCTCGCTCAAACTCTGTGCTGCTCGGCGTTCATTTCCAAGGCCAAGCGTTCAACATCACACTGATCGACGTCTGTGCCCCAACACTGAAGCCAAAGATGCTGACGTTGACTGGTTCTATGATGACCTACAAGACCTTCCAGAACTAACACTTATAAAAAGACATCCTTTTCTTCACAAAGGATAGGAATGCAAAGTAGGAAGTCAAGAGATACCTGGACTAACAGGCAAGTTTGGCTTTGGAGTACAGAATGAAGCAGGGCAAAGGCTAACAGAGTTCTGTCAAGAGAACATGCTGGTCATAGCAAACACCCTCTTCCAACAACACAAGAGATAACTCTACATGTGGACATCACCAGATGACCAATACCAAAACTAGATCGACTATATTCTTTGCAGCTGGAGAAGCTGTATATAGTCAGCAAAAACATGAGCTAGAGCCGACTGTGGCTCATATCATCAGCTCCTTACTGTAAAATTCAGACTTAAATTGAAGAAAGTAGGGAAAATCACTAAGCCACTCAAGTATGACCTAAATCAAATCTCTTGTGATTATACAGTGGAGGCGATTAACAGATTCAAGGGATGAGATCTGATAGAGCGCCTGGAGAACTGTGGGCAGAGGCTCGGCGCACTGTGCCAGTGGCAGTGACCACAACCGTCCCCGAGAAGAAGCAATGCAGGGAGGCAGGGTGGCTGCCCGAGGAGACTCTGCAAATAGCTGAGCAAAGAAGAGAAGCGCAAAGCAAGGGGAGCGAGGGAGAGACGGGCCCGAGTGACGCGGAGTTCCAGAGAACGGCAAGGAGAGAGAGGAGGGCCTTCCGGGAACAATGCAAAGAAACAGAGGAAATCAACAGAGCGGGAAAGACTAGAGACCTCTTCAAGGAAACTGGAGATATCAAGGGAATGGAAAGGACAGAAATGGTGAGGACCTAAGAGAGGCAGAAGAGATTAAGAAGTAGTGGCAAGAATACACGGAAGAACTACATAAAGCACGTCTTCAGGGCCCGGATGACCACGATGGTGTGGTCACTCACCTAGAGCCAGACACCACGCAGTGTGAAATCAAGTGGGCCTTGGGAAGCATTGCTATGAACAAAGCTAGCGGAGGTGATGGAATTCCAGTTTTACTATTCAAAATCCTAAAAGATGGTCCTGTTAAAGTCAGCACGTCAATACGTCAGGAAATATGGAAAACTCAGCAGGGGCCACAGGACTCAAAAAGGTCAGTTTTCATTCCAGTCCTAAAGAAGGGCAATGTCAAAGAACATTCAAACTATAGGACAACTGTTCTCATTTCACGCATTAGTAAGGTTATGCTCAAAATCCTTCAAGCCAGGCTTCAGCAGTACGTGAACTCAGAACTTCCAGTGGTATAAGCTGGATTTAGAAAAGGCAGAGGAACTAGAGATCAAATTGGCAACATTCATTGGATCATAGAGAAAGCAAGGGAATTCCAGAAAAACATCTGCTTCTGCTCCATTGACTATGCCAAAGCCTTTGACTGTGTGGATCACGACAAACTGTGGAAAATTCTTCAGGAGACTGGGAAGACCAGGCCACCTTGCCCGTCTCCTGAGAAACCTGTATGAGAGTCAAGAAGCAACAGTCAAAACTGGACAGGGAACAGCCGAGCGGTTCCAAATCAGGACAGGGCTACATCAAGGCTGTGTATCCTCACTCTGTTTAACTTGGATGTGCAGACGATACCGCTCTAACGGTAGAAAGAAGCGGAATTAAAGAGCCTCTTGACGAGGGTGAAAGAGGATGGTGAAAAGGAGGGCTAAGTTCAAAAAACTAAGACCACGGCGTCAGGTCCCATCACCTCATGGCAAATAGAAGGGGGAGAAGTAGAAGGGTGACCAACTTTATCTCCTTGGGCTCCACAGTCACTGCGGACAGTGACCGCAGCCATGGAATTAACGGGCGCCTGCCCCTTGGCAGGAAAGCCATGGCAAACCTAGACAGCACACTGAAAAGCAGGGCATCACTTTGCTGACAAGGGTCTGTGCAGTCAAAGCTCTGGGTTTCCAGTAGTCACGCGCGGTTGTGAGAGTTGGATCATATCGACGGCTGAGTGCCGAAAAAATGATGCTTTTGAATTGTAGTGTTGGAGAAGACTCTTAAGAGTCCTTTGGGCTGTGAAGAGACTGGAAACCAGTCCATCCTGAAGGAATCATCTCTGAATATTCATTGGAAGGATAAACGCTGAAGCAAGATATCCAATATTTTGGCCGTTTGATGCAAAAGAAGAAGAGGGCGGCAGAAGGTGAGACGGCTGGATGGCATCACTGACTCCATGGACATGAATTTCAGCAAACTCCAGGAGATGGTGAAGGACAGGGAAGCCTGGCGCGCTGCAGTCCATAGGGTCACAGAGAGTCGGACACGACTGAGTGACTGAACAGGAGCTAGTCAGTTGCTGGGCTGACTGCACATCAGCCCAGGAAGATTTCCGCAGCAAAGGGATGCACGTCCTCCTGCTCAGTGGGTCTGGAGGGCTGGAAACTTGCACACTTCCCACACAATCAACCTTTCAGTAAAGGAATGCAAGATTAGATTGAAAATGAAGATGGGATTCCAAAAACGAGGAATACAGTATGTTCCAAAGATGCAGTAACTTATATGCATGAAAATCCATACATTCACAATCTATGAAGTCTTTAAGCCTTCTAAAGAGTTGTACAATATGATTATAACTTTATAAGACATGATGTATGTTAATACACACAAAAAATTTTTAAAGGAAGACCCGAAAGACACTAATCGAAATGCCAGCAGTGGGGACTGGGGGTGGGGAAAGAAAGGATGCTCGTTTTCACACTGGGAAGTTTTGCATTTTCCAAATCTCCTGTAATGAATATGCATTGATCAGGCAATTTGAAAAAAAAAAAAAAAAAGGGGCTTTTGTCTTGCTTCCTTTCAGAGCTAAGTTTCCAGACTGATTCCGGTCAGTTTCTTACCAAGGGATGAAGGAAGGGCTATACAGCCGGGGATTCTTGAAGGTGGAATTCAAACTGACTACGGTTTTCACAGTGTGAGTGCCAGCGGGTTTCTGAAACATTCGAAAGGGACTGACCTTTCAAACTAAGCAGAAATCTGATGCAACTGTCAGCTTTGGGGACATGGACTCGGAGCACGCCTCCCTTTCCCGGGTCTCTCTGCCAGCTGGGCTGCAGGGTGGGGAGACGGGGAGCCCCCAGGGCCGATCTGCTCCGCCAGGAGCGCCTGCCCTGCAGGCTTCCAGGAAGAAGGCGCCTGCTAGGAGTGGGTGCGCCCGGCACTTCCAGGCCCTCGAGGCCCCCGCCACCCCCAGGAGACTGGCTTCCTGGTTCTTCTCAACACAGATGCTGAGCGGGGAGGTGGGAAGGCAGGCTTTATCCCTCTCACGTAAAGTGCATACCTAACCTAACTCTAGTTCAAATCCCAGGTTTCTTGGAACTGCACAAAATGATCTTTAAGCTTACAGGGAAAAATAAATGTGAAAGAATTGTTAAATGTAAAGGAAAACAGAAATATGAGAGGAGGATTTACCTACTAGGTATGGGAGCTAAATGAAGTCCTTTTTTGAGATTGAAATGAAAACTGACTCTTTCCAGTCCTGTGGCCGCTGGTGAGTTTCCCAAATTTGCTGACACATTGAGTGCAGCACTTCGGCAGCATCACTCTGTAGGGTTTTGAAGAGCTGAGCTGGAATTCCATCACCTCCGCGGGCTCTGTTCATGCAAATGACTCCTGAGGCCCAGGGATTTCGCCCTCCGTGCGTCCGGCTCCGGGTGAGTGCCCGCACCTCGTGGTCACCTGGGTCACGAAGGCCTCTTCTTGAGCAGCGCTGCCGTGTGCTCTCGCCGCCTCCCCTGCATCTCTCTGCCTCCGTCAGGCCTCTACTGTCTCTGCCCTTTATCGTGCCCATCCTTGCATGAAATATTCCCTTGATATCTCCAATTTTCCTGACGGGATCTCTAGTTTTCTCCATTCTATTGTTTTCCTCTATTTTTTTGCATTGTTCATTGAAGAAGGCCTTCTATTCTCTGGTGCTCTGCATTCAGTTGGGTACATCTTTCTCTTCTTTGCTCAGCTATTTGCAAAGCCTCCTGAGAAACCACTTCGCCTCTGGCATTTCTTTCCTTGGGATGCTTTCGGCCTGCACGCCGTGGTCACCCTCCGCCCACAGTTCCTCAGGCAGGCTGCTGGCAAAGCTCTGTCAGCCTTTCCCTGCTGCACTTTGTACTCGAGGCCAAACTTGCCTATTGTTCCAGGTATCTCTCGACTGCTTGCTTTTGTATTCCAGTCCCTTGTGAGGAAAAGGACATTTTTTTTGGGGGGGGGGGTAGTTCTAGAAAGTCTTGTAGGTCTTCATAAAGTGAAGTTGCTCAGTCGTGTCCAACTGTTTGTGACCCCATGGACTGTAGCCCACCAGGCTCCTCAGTCCATGGGATTTTCCAGGCAAGAATACTGGAGTGGGTTGCCATTTCCTCTCCAGGGGATCTTCCCTGACCCAGGGATTGAACATTGTGACCCCATGGACTGTAGCCCACCAGGCTCCTCAGTCCATGGGATTTTCCAGGCAAGAATACTGGAGTGGGTTGCCATTTCCTCTCCAGGGGATCTTCCCTGACCCAGGGATCGAACCCGGGTCTCCCGCACTGGAGGCAGATGCTTTACCGTCTGAGCCACCAGGGAAGCCCTAGGTCTTCACAGAACTCTTCAACTCCAGCTTCTCTCGGATTAGTGGTTGGGGCACAGACTTGGATTACTGTGACGCTGAAAGGTTTACCTTGGAGACAAACTGAGATCTTTCTGTCTTTTCTGAGACGGCACCCAAGTACTGCATTTCAGACTCTTTGATTGACTATAAGGGCTATTCCATTTATTCTAAGGGATTCTTGCCTGTAATAGTAGATATAATGGTCATCTGAATTAAATTTTCCCATTCCCATCCATTTTAGTTCACCCATTCCTAAAATGTCACTGATCAATCTTGCCATCGCCTGTTTGACCACGTCCAATTTACCTTGATTCATGGACCTAACATTCCCGGTTCTTATGCAATATTGACTTCACTTTCACCACCAGACACATCCACAGCTGAGCATCGTTCCCGCTTTGGCCCAGCTGCTTCGTTCTTTGTGGAGCTATTAGTAATTGTCCTCCACTCTTCCCAGGAGCATATTGGACACCTTCTAACCTGGGAGACTCATCTTCTGACGTCCTATATTTTTGCCTCTTCATACTGCTTGTTCATGGGGTTCTCCTGGCAAGAATACTGGGGTGGGCTGCCATTTCCTTCTCCAGTGGACCATGAAGGTATCAAAGAGGCAGAGGAAGCAGGGATCAAATTGCCAGCATCTGTGGGATCATAGAAAAAGCAAGAGAGTTCCTGGAAAAACAGCAACCTCTGCTTCACTGACTACACTGAAGTCTTTGAATGTGCAGATCACAACGAACCATGGAAAAGTTCAATTCTTTAAGTGATGGGAGACGGGAATACCGGACCACCTGACCCGCCTCCTGAGAAACCCGTATGCAGGTCATGAGGCAACAGTTAGAACTGGACATGGAACAAGACTGGTTCCAGATTGGGAAAGGAGTGCGGCAAGGCTGTATATTGTCACCGCTTATTTAACTTATATGCAGAGTACCTGATGCAAAATGTCGGGCTAGGTGAATTTCAAGCTAGACTCAAGATTGCCAGGAGAAATATCAACAACCCCAGATATGCATATGAAGCCACTCTAATGGCAGAAAGTGAAGGAGAATTAAAGAGCCTCTTGATGAGGGTAAAAGAAAAGAGTGAAAAAGTTGGCTTGAAACTCAATATGAAAAAAACTAAGGTCATAGCCTCTGGTCCCATCACTTCATGTAAATAGAAGAGGAAAACGTAGCAGCAGTGTCAGACACTATTTTCTTGGGCTCCAAACTCACTGCAGACGGTGACTGCAGCCAAGAAATTAAAAGGCCCTTGCTCTTTGGAAGGAAATCAATGACAAACCTGTCAGTGTATTAAAAAGCAGAGACACCATTCTGTCAACAGAGGTCCATCTAATCAATGGTATGGCTCCTCCAATAGTCACGTATGGGTGTGAGAGTTGGACCATAAAGAAGGCTGAGCGCTGAAGAACTGATGCTTTCGAGCTGTGGTGCTGGAGAGGACTCTTGAGAGTCCCTTGGACTGCAAGGAGATCCAACCAGTCAGTCCTAAAGGAAATCAACCCTGAATATTCACTGGAAGGACTGATGCTGAAGCTGAAGCTCCAGTCCTTTGGCCATCTGATGACAAGAACTGATTCACTGGAAAAGACCCTGATGCTGAGAAATATTGAAGGCAGAAGGAGAAGGGCGCAGCAGAGGATGAGGTGGTTAGATAGCATCGCCGCCTCAATGCACGTGAGTCTGAGCAAACGCCGGGAGAGAGTGGGGGACAGAGCAGCCGGGCACGCTGCAGTCCACGGGGCTGCAGCGTCGGGCTCAGCTTAGTGGGGGAGCAGCAGCAAGTGAAGGCCAGCCCCTCAAACAGCGCGCGTCCTGCGGGACACCGCCGACGGACGGAGCCGCATCCAGAAGCAGACGGGTCAGCTTCCAGGGAAACCTGGGGTAGCAGGAAGGTGCCTCTGGGTTTGATGAGGAAAAGAGGACCATTGAGCTAACGAGACGACAACCACCAGTGAGGCTGTACTAAGACACCCTTGGCTCCCGCTTCACTCAGTGAAAGAATTAGCTGAAGATGGTTTGAAAACCAAAGTATGAAGCAAATAAAAGTTACGAAAGTGTCAGCAAGGAGTATGGAGGGTACTCTGTGAAAAAAAGAACGATTTTTTAAAGCAAAGCCGCAGAGGAGAATCCAGCTACTTCAGACACACAAGCGCGCTAGGGGATGGCGACTTACCCCTGCTCGGAGGCTCCCGGGCGGCTGGCCTGGCTACACACACACACACACCAAACACACAAGACCCACATGCACAGAACCCCACACGCACACTGCATCACACACACACCAAACACACTCACATATACGTGCAACGCCCCACCCCCACCACACCAACACGGAGGTCCCGGCCTCCAGCTGGCCTTGGGCCGCCCCCCAGTGCTGGACGGATAGACGGGGGAGCAGGGGCACCCGTACCTGTGACACATCTTCCATTCGTAAACTCACGCCCCTCTTCCCTGTCTGGTGTTTTGAGTTTTGCTGCTGGCAGCCCTGTGTTATGTAATCAAACGTGCTCAACCTTTTGGCCACTAGAAAGGAGAACGCAGGCAGGAGACAGTCACCACCTCCGTCCACCGCCCACAGCGCTGGGAGCTGGCTCCCAAGCTGGAGCCCGGGGAGCGGCCGGAAGGCCACCCCGTGCCCGGCTGACCTTCGGGCTGAAGCCGGCAGGTGCCCGCACCCATGGAGCCCACCAGCCCTGGCCCCAGGGGGCCTCACAGGCCCGTGAAGTCAGTGTGGGTGCAGCAGGCGCGGAGCACAGCTCTGTCTTAATTAAGATGAGACAGCGGCCAGCGCGTGGCAGACAGACTCAGGTTATTAGAGTCTCCAACGCACTCGTCAACAGAAGACCACCACTAAGGAGAGCGCGCACGACCCACGCAGCGTCTCCGCCCCGGTGGGGCGGGGCGGGGCTAACTTTCCCATTTCTCTTTCTCGGAAAACTGACAAGCATGGGAACAGATGGTTTCTAATTATTTCTGGAAAGAGAAAAGGCCACCCACAGAAGCCTATTTGCAGCTTGAGGAGCAGACGGAAGGCCGCTGCCCCCACAGCCCCGGCTGGGGGGTCTGCTCCCCGAGGGGGGCCCGGGCTCAGCCTCTCCCCCCCTCTCCCCACTCCCCGGGGGCTCCTACAGGGCTGCTTCTTCTGGGGCCTTGAATTCTTTCTCCATTAACTGCACACACTTTCTCAGAGGCCACTGCAGTCTGAGGATACGAACTGGGCCTTGCTGACATTCTAGTGAAGTCATCCCATCTTCTGCCTGGTCTGCACAAAGGCCCCCAGACGCGGGCTGCCGGCAGGCTCTGCGTGTCTCCCGGAGCCTGCCTGGTGTGACACGGGCGTCGACGGCGGTGAGCACACACGGGANGATACGAACTGGGCCTTGCTGACATTCTAGTGAAGTCATCCCATCTTCTGCCTGGTCTGCACAAAGGCCCCCAGACGCGGGCTGCCGGCAGGCTCTGCGTGTCTCCCGGAGCCTGCCTGGTGTGACACGGGCGTCGACGGCGGTGAGCACACACGGGAGGAGATGCAGGACGGGCCTGCGTCCCTGGGCTGACCCTTGGCCTCCGCGTGGCTTCCCGGGGCCTCCTCGCGCCTCCGCCTGAGGCCGTCTCCCGCCCAGCTCGCTGAGGACTCGCCACTCAGCCACAGTCGGGCCAGGCTCCTCGCGGCCGCGTCTCTGTGCTGGCCCGGTGCCTCTGCCTCGGCCCCGTGTCTGCGGGGGCCCGCCCTCCACCTCCCTGGCTCCCAACCACACAGGAGCTGGAGACGGGCGTCGGTGGGTCCAGTGTTCTGCGTTGTCAGGGATTCTGGCGGGAGCTTCTCTAAATGCCCTGTTCCTGCCTCACAGACTCCATCCCCTCATCTCTCTCAACACTGGCACCGCTCACTTTCCACCCGTCTGTTTCTGCAGGTCTCAGAGTAGAACTCAGCCCTCTGCCCTCTTGGCGTGAGCACGTACCCCTCCTTTCTACCCTGAACTCACTGCTGGAGGGGGCGGCCTGCCGGGGACCCGTGTGAGCACAGGGGTGAAGGCCAGGCAACCCGGGGAGCAGGGGCTCAGGTAGAGGCGGAGCACTTGCCCAGGTGGAGGGGACCCGGGGAGCGCGTGCCCAGGTGGAGGGGACCCGGGGAGCGCGTGCCCAGGTGGAGGGGACCCGGGGAGCGCGTGCCCAGGTGGAGGGGACCCGGGGAGCGCGTACTCAGGTAGAGGTGGAAGAAGAGCAGGTGGCCGAGCAGCAGCAGGCTGACGAGCGCCAGCAGCAGCACCAGCAGCCCGAGCACCAGGACGACGCGGGCGTCGGTCCTCACGGGGGAGACCGGGAGGAACAGCAGCCACGTGTCCTTGCTGGAGACGCCTGTGGAGGCAGCGCCCCTTCAGGTGTGCCCTGGGGCCAGCGCCTGGCGGTGGGAGAGGCGACACCAGCCCGAGAGCCCCCCCCTGCCTCCAGGTGAGCCCCTCCCTGCCCAGGTGAGCCCCTCCCTCCCAGGTGAGCCCCTCCCTGCCCAGGCGAGCCCTCCTCATTGCTCTGCCTGAGTTAAGTACCCTTGCAGCCCCTCCCCTCTGCAGTGGGCATTATGATTCTCCTTATGGGTCTGGAAGGTGAGGCTGGGAGAGGGTTACTAAATGCCCAGGTCACAGAGCCTGACCCTGGTGTCCACTGTGCTGGGCCCTCCCCCTGTCCCTAGAGCTGAAAGCCCACAGCCACCACCTTGGGGGCATTTCCAGGACGCAGTCCTCTGTGACAAGGGGGCCTGACACCACAACCACACAGGTTCCAAAACCAAGTGAGGAGAAGCAGGGAGGGGTCGTGTGCGGGCCACTGGAGGCCGAGTTTCAGCTGAAATGTCTTCACCCCACAGCTAGGTCTGGACAGGTGCTTGGGCCCAGACTGCCCCGAGTGGGCCCCCAGGCGGGCGGTGGGCAGGCAGCCGGCCTGGGAGGGGTGGGTGCATACTCCGGTAGTGTGAGTCGGTGCGCAGGGCGGCAGGGTTGAAGAGGTACTGGAAGAAGATGTACAGAAGGACAATGATGATGCAGAGCAGACCGGCTGAAGCGGAGGCCACCGAGCCAAAAAAGCACCTGCGGGCGGAGCTGGCTGAGCGCCTGGCGGCCTGGCGTCCCGGGAGGGGCGCCGCCAGCTCCGAGTGTCCCTGCCGAGCCCCGGGACCCCGCCGAGCCCCCTGGAACCCGCTGAGCCCCGGGACCCCGCCGAGCCCCGGGACCCCCGCCGAGCCCCCTGGAACCCGCTGAGCCCTGGGACCCTTGTCAAGAGCCTATGACCAGAATACTATCTCTCCCTCCAAAACAATGAGCCCTAGGCAGCAATTCTCGGAGTGTGGTTCCACTGAGGCGTCTTCCTTCAGCCTCCCTGCTGTTACTCCTTTAACGTTTTCAGCGTTAATCAGGGTCTTAGTTCACCCGAGACTTAGCTGGTTCCCCGCTTTTCCTGAAGGTCCCTTACACCTGCCCCCAGGCCTCCAGCCCCATCCCCGATGGCCGCGTCCTGCCGACGCTGTCTGTGGACATGGGGACTCCCGGGCTCACCTGCCCTGCCCGGAGCCCCTCGCAGCCTGCCCTACGTCAGGACTGGCAGCGCCCGTGAGCTCAGCCCCCTCGGCCCTCCTCCAGGCGTGCAGGCAGGGAGCAGGCACCCTGAGGGGTTGTGCCCCAGAGGAGGGGCGCCGAGCAGGCTGAGGCGGTGGGCCCCTGCCATTGGGGGGGCGGGGGGAAGGGACCCTCACCAGTAATTCCTGCTCCCCACGCAGTTGTTCAGCCATTTGCAGTGGTGGTCGAAGCCCGAGACGCACTTGTTGCAGGCGCTGCAGTGCTTGGCTTTCACACTCCTGGGAGGAAGGGGGGCGGGGCAGCCTGTCACTAGGCTGTGCGGCGGGGGGCCGGGCAGAGCCTGTCTGCTCAGAGGGCCCACCGGACGCAGTGGGCGCCTGCCCCGGGCCTGCTTCAGGTTGCTCCCGCCCGCCCACGGACGCCCCCGGGGCCCTGAGCAGCCCAGGCCGTGATCGGGCCGGGGTCAGTGGCTCGTCTGAGACCTCAGGCAGGCACTCGGCCCGGGAGGGGGCGGGGGGCTGTGCCCAGGACCCCGCCTCTCTGAAGGGGGCTGTGCTCGGCACCTGCAGGGGAACCGGGGCGCCTGCGCCCAGCCCGCTCGCAGCCCCCTCCTCAACCCTGGACGCACTGCGGCGCCCCTGCCGTAACTGCCGACCCCGGACACGCACACGGTGGCCTCGCAGAGATGGCAGTACTGGTTCTGGATGACATGCAGGTGTTTGGACCGGTCGAAGGTGGGCATAGGCTGGGAGTAGTTCTTCAAGCGGACGCTGGCTTCGGCCGGGTCGATGGAAATGGCGATCAGGTGGACTAAGAAGTGGAAGAGGAAAATCCCGCCGGTCACCTGCAGGGGCGTCAAGGAGCAGCTCGGTCCAGGCAGCAGGCGCGGGGCCCCCCGGGAGGCGCGCGGTCGGGCCCTCAGCCGCCGGGGGCGCCCTGGCTCGGCTGGCGGCAGGGGGCAGGCCCGCCCCTCGGGCAGCTGCGTGCCCACCAGGACCCTCGAGCCCTCCATCCTCCAGGCCCAGAGCAGGCTGGGCCGCGGCCCCGAGACCCCCGAGCCTCACGGAGGAGCAGCTCAGGCCTGTGCGTGCCCACGGGGGTCCTCGGGGCAGGGCGGCCGTGCTGAGCTTGAGTCCTCAGAAAACGAGGAGGGTGGGAGGGTTCAGACACCTGCCAGTGTGCCCGTGGCCGCGACGGTCTGTGTCTGTCTGCCTGTCTCTGTCTCCCTCTCTGTCCCTGTGTCTCTGTCTCTCAGTCCATGTCTGTCTGTCTCTGTCCTTGTGTCTCTGTCTGTCCCTGTATGTCTGTCTGTCTCTGTCTCTTGGTCCATGTCTCTCTCTGTCTCTGTCCCTGTGTCTCTCTGTCTGTCCCTGTATGTCTGTCTGTCTCTGTCTCTCTGTCTGTGTCCCTCTGTTCCTATGTCTCTGTCTTTCTGTCCGGGTCTCTGTCTGTCCCTGTCTCTCTGTGTCTCTCTGCCTGTCTCTGTGTCTCTGTCCCTGTGTCTCTGTCTGTGTCTGTGTCTCTGTCTGTCTGTCTGTCTCCCCCGCAGCCCTCTCAGCGTTCCCCCGCCCCCAGGGCTCCCAGGCTGAGCTGACGCGCTCAGATCCACCCTCTGCACGTTCTCTTCAGGGACCAACACACTGTCCCCATGGAAACCAAACAGACAGGAGGGAGCGCGGCTCTGGCTCCCCTCGGCCCTGCCCTGCTTCCCAGGACGGGCCTGCGGGGGGGCTGGGTGCACAGGCCTGCTCCGCAAGGGCTGCCGGGCGCGGCGGGCAGGACCTCTGGCCCACTCCCCGCCCGCCGGCAGGCTCTGCGGGGCCGTGCCGCGTGTGGGCTCTGGGCAGAGCCAGCCTCCTACACCCCCAGCACCGCCTTCGGGTCCAGGCTTCTGTGGCCCCTGCGGCGCTCGGCTCGGCGGGGGGCCCCCCGGCTCAGGCGCCCGTTCACGGCCGGCATGGGCCTCCCTGGACCCGCCACCTGCAGGGCGCGGCTGGCCTCAGTGGGGGCTGCTTTGCCCGAAGCCGACTGGCCCCCCGTCCTCCAGCCTCCGGTGCAGACCGCGGGCCCTGGGTGCCAGGCATGCGGCGAGAGGGGCCCGGGCCGGCCGGGGGCGTGGAGACCACCGTGCAGGCTACCGTGAGCGGGGCCAGAGGGTGGGGCCAACCGGAGGGCTGGTGCCCGGGTAGGACCCGGTGCCTGGGTCAGGGCTGGCCAGGCGCATGGCCTGAAGGATGTGGGAAGCGCGACTGACCGAGGACCAGCGGGGTCGGGGACCCACGTGGGGGCGGGGCTGCCGGATCCCTCAGAGCCACTGGGGCCCTGCAGGGCTGGGCAGGGGGTGAGGCCCAACTCCGCCCATGCCGACCAGCAGACGGGGCCCTGCCCCGTGCCGGGTGTGGGGCGGTGGGCGGGGCTCCATGGCCAACCTGTGGTGTCACAGCTGGGGACACCACACGGTCTGTGCCCGCTGACCCCCGGCACCCACATCCCGGAACACAGAGGGCCGCTCTGTTTGTGTGGCTCCCGGGGCAACGGGAGTGCATCCGGAGCGCGGACGGGAGGGGCCGGCGGGAGGGGCAGGGGGAGGAAGTGGCTCGCTGCCCAGGTGAAGCCCTGCTCTGCCGGCTGCGGTGAGCTTCACCCCACCAGGCACCTTCGGGCAGGGCCGGGACGGCGGGCAAGACAGCAGGGGGGTGGCCCACGTGCTCTCTCCCCACGAGACCAGGCAGGGAGTGTGGGCATGGCGCCCACGCTCAGACCCTCGGCCTTACGTGGAGATGCCCGACCCACAGCCGACAGGCAGCCTCGCAGACTTCCCAAAACTGCAGGTGCCAGGGACCCCAGGACAGCGTGCCGCGTGGACACAGTGGGCCAAGCTTCTGGGGCCCCTCAGACACCGAGTCCACGGCAGGCACACACCTGGGCCCGTCTGCAGGTGGCAGGCCAGGTCGGCCATGCTTGCCCGCAATCGCCTGGCCATGCCCGTTGGTCACACACAGGAGGAATGGCACTGAGCCCCAGGACAGATGGTTGCAGGCGGGCGGCGCACCCTCACGCCCTCCAGCTGCCGGCTTTCACTTTCAGAAGTAATTGTATCTCAGGAGAGTCTTAGGTTCAAGTTAATAATACAAAGAACCCGGTCCGGAGTCTCACTTCCAGCAAACAGGACCCGAGCCACTCCAGGAGGAGACGCGGCTGGTCCCCTAGCAACTATCTGTGTTCAGTAAACAATCGGCGCTGGGCGCAGCCCAGGACTCCCGCCCTGTCCCCCGGCTGCGCGCCGGCCCTGGGCCGGGGGCGGGGCCCACACTGGGGCTGCCCCCCTACTGCCTGAGTCCCCGAAGACCCCCACCCCTCCTGCCCCCCCCCCGCACACACAGGGCGGCCAGGGCCCA
>SJYT01020131.1:99754-116408 GCA_006410635.1 Cephalophus harveyi | reverse complement strand
GCATGCACGCATACGCACAAACACATGCATGCGTGTGCACACATATACACATGCACACACACATGCACGCATACAAACACATGCACGCGTGTGCACACATATACACATGCACACACACATGCAACACATGCACACGCACACATGTGCGCAAACACACAACAGGCACACATGCACAGGTGTGCACATGCACACGAGATGCACACACAACACGCACACATGCACGCATACGCATGCGCACACACACGCACATGCACACCATTCCTCTCGGACAGCACAGACTGGCCAGGTAGCCACAGTCAGGGCAGCTTGCAGCCAGTCTGCAGCTCCTCCCCTCCTGGGGTCTCTGCCCACCAAGGATCCTCTCATCCCTGCTGCCAGCTGGGCACCCTCCCCCTGCCCAGCACAGGTGGGAACTGGCAGCCGGGACCCCGATCCAGCAGCCACTGGAGGGCGGCTGTGGGGTTTCTGGTGCAGGTGGTGGGGGTGAACCATGGCTGAACCTGGGAGCCGGGGCGGAGGCAGGTCTGACCACCCCTGTGGGCGGAGCCAGGCCTGCTGGAGGCCCCTTGGGAAGGCCCTCCCAGCTTAGACCACAGCGCTGTCCCCGGGAAAAGGATACACTATAGGCGATGTATCTCCAGTCGCGTGGCAGGAGGGGGATGAAGACCATGAAGGTGGTGAAGGCCAGAATCAGGAGCACCGTCCAGGCCACGATCTGGAAGGAGTGCAAGGGCCGCGACCAGCCATTCACCCTGGACAGGCGGGGCGGCGACACCTGTGTGTTCCTGCTGGATGCAGCTTCTGGGAGGACCCGCCTCGACCTCCTGGTGCAGAAGGTCATCTGCAAGACAGCAGGGGGCACAGGGGGCCGTGGGCGCCTGTCCACAGCCCATGCAACCCGGGATGTCACAGCTGGACCAGCAGTTCCAGGGTGTGTGGTCCCCAGGCCCGCCCCATCCCTGCCGGGACCCCACGGTGGGCAGTTACCAGTCCCGTGCAGCCGGCGGGCCACCTAGAGCGACCATCTGCTGGTCACTTTACAAACACACACACCTCATCAGAAAATCCACGGATGTGGGGGACCCACATGAGGAGGAGGTCCAAATCCTTGGGAAAGCCCAGAGTGGGAGCAAAAGGCAGCTGGAGCCAGGTCGGTCAGATGCTCTCACCCACCAGAAACCCTGTGTTTCCCCAGGGCAGGAGGGCTGCAGGCCAGGGTCCTGGCCCAGGGGTGGGCCCTGCAGGGGTGGGAGGGAACCGGGCCCTTTGGGCCCGTCAGGTGGGCAGGCCTGCCAGGAACGGGAGGGATGCGTCCTGGGGAGGCCGTGGAGTGTCTGAGGGGTGACAAGACCACTGCCGATGGTGCCTGCAGCCATGGAATTAGAAGACGCTTACTCCTTGGAAGAAAAGCTATGACCAACCTAGAGAGCATATTCAAGAGCAGAGACATTACTTTGCCGACTAAGGTCCGTCTAACCAAGGCTATGGTTTTTCCTGTGGTCATGTATGGATGTGAGAGTTGGACTGTGAAGAAGGCTGAGCGCCGAAGAATTGATGCTTTTGAACTGTGGTGTTGGAGAAGACTCTTGAGAGTCCCTTGGACTGCAAGGAGATCCAACCAGTCCATTCTAAAGGAGATCAGCCCTGGGATTTCTTTGGAAGGAATGATGCTAAAGCTGAGACTCCAGTACTTTGGCCACCTCATGCGAAGAGTTGACTCATTGGAAAAGACTGATCCTGGGAGGGATTGGGGGCAGGTGGAGAAGGGGACGACCGAGGATGAGATGGCTGGATGGCATCACGGACTCGATGCGCTTGAGTTTGGGTGAACTCCGGGAGTTGGTGATGGACAGGGAGGCCTGGCGTGCTGCGATTCATGGAGTCGCAGAGCCGGACACGACTGAGCGACTGACCTGAACTGAACTGAGCTGAGGGGTGATACTGTTAACAGCTGCTACAGGTGGAACTTGGGGGAGTTTAGAAGACCCTGTGCACAGCCTACACAGCAAGAGTAGCTGACAGGAGTCCATTACTTTAGGAAGAGACAGAAACATTGAAAAAGATTCCAACTCTTGTGTGAGCTGTGACTCCCCTGGGGGCTGTCCCAAGGGTGGGTCTCAGCTGCTGCCTCTGCTGGCCGTCCACCCAGGTCCTCGGATGAGATGCCAGGTGGACAGAGGTCACGGCGGCCCCAAGTTTGCTGGGGTCTAGCGAACCGAATGGCACATTTGTGCAACAAGACCAGGCACCTGGAATTAGAACCCTGAGGGGCAGGCCTGGAGCTGAAACGTGATTCCCAGATAGAAACGTGGGATGGAAGGGCTGAGATCACCCCACACACAGCAGGCATGCGGAAGGTCGCGTCAAGGATTCCTGCAGGTCTTGGACAAAGGTGTGGGGAAGCGATGGTTATGAGACTAAACTTCACAGGCCGCAGAGCTAGAGTCACAGCATGACGCTGGTCTGTTAGGGCTTCCAGGCGAGGAAAAGGAAGAGGGTGTAAGAGAAGAAACAAAGAAAAAGGAAGCGTGTGTGTCTTGCAGGGGACTGAAGACTTCAGCCCTAAACCACATTCCAAGAACCAAGCGGGGAAAAAAGGAATGGCCTACAGGGGCAAGGACGGAGTTCCGAGGACAGAGCCCTCAGCGTCCGGGAAGAGGACAGTGGCAGCGCCCGCGACGCGATGCAGCCGCCACTCACCAAGCTCCAGCGCTGGGCCTCCGGTCCTGAGCTGAGCAGCCAGGCTGTCACCGCGGGGGCAATGAGGCGCCTCGGGGCGCCCGCTCACATTTTCAGCTCCGAGACTCCCCGACAGCCCGGGCACCCCGCCTTCAGGCCGCAGGGGCAGCCAGCGTGCCTGCGCCAAGGCCGGAGCCCACAGCACTGGCCGCGCTCGGACGCGGGGAGCCCGGCCACCCGCCCCCCCGGGGCCCCCCCAGGCAGACCTGGCCGGCGGGGGCTGCAGACCTTCCTCGCTGCTCCGCGCTGGGTCGCCGGAGTCCGGGCGCTGGTTCCGATGCTGGGGACCTGGGGAGGGCGGTCGAGCTGCGAGGGCGGGAACCTCTGCCCCTGCCCCTCCTGGGCCGCGCCGCACCCCCGGGGGCCAGGGTCCCGGGGATCAGGGCGCGTCTGCCTCGGTGCACCGCGGCCGCACCCTCCCTGCCCTGCGGTCCAACTCCGACCCTGGCCGCGCCTCGACTCCGCGCCCTGCTCCCCGGGCGCGCTAAGAGGAAGCTCGGCCGAGCACCCGGGGCGGGCGGCGGCCCACAGCCACGGCCACCGCCGCCGCCGCCAGCGCCCGAGGAGCGGACACCCGGCGGGCCACCCTCCCTGCCCTGCGGTCCAACTCCGACCCTGGCCGCGCCTCGACTCCGCGCCCTGCTCCCCGGGCGCGCTAAGAGGAAGCTCGGCCGAGCACCCGGGGCGGGCGGCGGCCCACAGCCACGGCCACCGCCGCCGCCGCCAGCGCCCGAGGAGCGGGAACCCGGCGGGCCCAGCAGCTGCTGCGGGGCCAGGAGCGCCCGCCTCGCCCGTCCCAGGACACGGCGCCGCGGTGCTGCTGCACGTGGGCACAACACCCAGCACACCCAGCACACGCCTCACACACCACACACATCACACTCGCCTCACACACCTCACAGCACACACACCTCACAGCACCCAGCACACCCAGCACACACCTCACACCTCACACGCCTCACATACCACACACATCACACTCGCCTCACACCTCACAGCACACAGCACACAGAAAAGACAGCACACACGTCACACACCACACACACCACACACACCTCACAGCACACACACCTCACACACCACACACACCTCACAGCACAAACACACACACCTCACGCCTCACAGCACACAGCACAAACACACACACCTCACAGCACACAGCACAAACACACCTCACACACACCACACACACACACCACACACACACACCACACACGCCTCACACACCTCACACGCCTCACACACCTCATAGCACACAGCACACACGCCTCACACACACACACATCACACACGCCTCACACACCTCACACGCCACACACCTCACACGCCTCACACACACCTCACGGCACACAGCAAACACACACCGCACAGGCACACAGCACGCACACACGCCACACACGCCACGGGCACCGCTCTCCCCGGCGCGCTCAAGCGGTGCTGGACGAGCTCCGGGCCCTGGCCCGTGGGCCCCTCTGCCCCGCCGCCGCCGCCCCCTTCAGGCCCCGTCCTGGGGCCGCTCCCTCGGGGCATCCTGGCATCACCAGGGGCAGGCCGCTGGGTCGGGCTCGGAACACTGGCCGTTTGGGTTGTGGCGGTGCCCGGGCCCCCTTTCCGCTCTGTCTGGCTCCTCGTCTGGTTTGCCATCGTCCCCGAGGCTCTGGTGGGTTTGGTGCTGGGACGACCTGCGAGGCGGCGTCACCTCCGGGCCCCCAACACGGGCAGCAGCGATGCGCGGGCCGGGGCAGCCTCTGCGAGCTGGCCGCGGCGACCAGCGGGGCGGGCGGCAGGGCTGTCCCAGGTGCCCCCGGCCGTTGGCAGTGCGGACAGGAGCCCTCCCTCCCGACCCACGCTGCGCCCGTCCTCCCCGGAACAGGCGGCCAGGCGCCACACGACCTCTGAACGTGGCACGGGCCCCGGCCACTCCTGAGCCCAGCTCTGCTCGCGCCCCGACGGCCCTGGGCTCTCTGCGGACGGATGCCCAGGAGGGCCCTGCCAGTGCCAGGGCGGAGCCGCCGGAGGCGAGGCACCCACCTCCCGCGCAGCCTGAAGGCGCGGCCTCGAGCACGTGGAGCACACTCTCCTGGAGCGCTCTCTCCTCTCGGTTCTCAGGTCCTGGCTGAGCTGGGGACACACAGGCGCCTCTCACTCAGCACAGGCCCAAATGAAAGGCTAACAGGACCCAAGACGCATCACAAAGGCGGCCCCGCCCCCGGGGACGCATCACCTGCAGCGGGGGAGGGGCAGGCCAAGGGCCCCCCGCGGACCCTCACCCCCGCCCCTGAGGCTGCAGAACTTCAGCCTTTAGTGAGAAGGCAGTGGGGTCATGCCCCTGACCTGCTGCCTCAGCACCTCGGGCCGGGGGTGGCCAAGGCGTCCATCCCGACCTCACCCTCATGCTTGACCCTGGAGCCGAGATGCCGGGCTCTGTCCAGGGTTGTGGGCGCCTGTCTGGGCCTGACCAGCCCCCGGCTGCCCCCAGTCTGCTGCGGAAGGGCCATATTAGATGGCGAGTGGGCAGTGCAGGCATGTGGACACCATGGTGAGCGGGGGGCTCACATGATGGTCAGCTCCGGTCTTGGGGTCTCCCGCCTTCCGCCTCGCCCCACAGGGCCTCAATTTCTAAGCTCAAAAATCTCCTGGTCCTCAGTGTCGGGTCCGAGGACTCCAATCTGATGTGGCGGATTCCGATCTCGATCCTCCCTTGGGGAAGGCAGGTGGATGGGGTTCCTCTCCGTCCACAGAGGCGGCATCCCTCGGCCTCCAGCCTCCCTGGGGAGTCACCGCTCCGGGCACCGTGAGAGGTGGAAGGCAGGCTGGCCGCCTCCAGGCAGTGTGCCAGCCCTGCTGCCGAGGCCCACGGGGATCAGGGGTCAGCCTCCCCCCGGTCCTCTGGGCCTGGTCCGGATGGACAGGCATGAGGGAGGAGCCAGCGGGTTGCAGGCAGTTGGGTGGGCGGGAGGCCAGTGACAAGGGGGCTCCTCCAGGGCTTGGGGCCTCCCGCGGGGCAGGGCTGGTCAGGCCGACTCTGCTCCTGGTCAGCCCTGCTCCCCCAGCTACTGGGCCTCAACCTCCCGCTCACTGGCTTCAGTTTCCTCACATGCCGTTGGCCCAACAGCACTGTCCTGGAGGAACCAGCCCCTGGGTGATGGGGACGCTCCTCCAGAACCCCAGCTGACCACAGGCAGACAGGCACGCGAGAGCTGGACGCCACCTGGGATCACGAGCCGGGAACCCCAGGGGATGAGGGGGCTGGTGCCTGCCTCCAGGGCCCGGGCACAGTGACTGCCCACGGGCAGGCCTGAGAACAGGAAACTGCGCCAGAAGGTGCTTCCAGGGAGACAGGCGGCTCCAACCGCTGTCCACGGTGCTGCCCGGACTCCACAGGTGCCAGTGAGATCCAGGGTGGAAAATCAGGCACCCACCCAGGATCTGACCCCGAGACCCAGGGTCTGACCTCAAGACCCAGCCCACAGGCAGCAGAGGCCTCGGAGACACTGCAGCCGTGATCTCTGGAGACTGAAGGCAGAGCTGAGCCCCAGCAGCAAGAGCGCGAGGCCTGCCTCCCACACTTCCCCCGCCGAGGGCCGAGCCCCGAGACAGAGCTCCTGGGAGACTGAGAGCTCCGCCAGCAGAGTGGCCCGCACCCGCTCTCCCCCTCTGCGGGGCTGGGCTCGGGGGTCCCGCGAGACAGCGGTAGAGTGGCCCGCACCCGCTCTCCCCTTCTGCGGGGCCGGGCTTGGGGGTCCCGGGAGACAGCGGTAGCGTGGCCCACACCCGCGCTCTCCCCCTCCGCGGGGCCGGGCTCGGGTCCCGGGCACCACGGCTCCCGCTCACAGCAGCACCACCAGGCTGCTGGTCAGTGTGTCTTCACACGTCCTGGGAAGTCCTCTCTGGTTAAGATGATCATCGTCACGGCCTCCCGCACAGAACGCGCTTCTCCAGAAACTTACGTGCAGCCACAGCCAGGGCATCAGACCCCAGCCCCGCACCCGTGGGACTTTGAGGGATGATGAGCTCAATCACCGCAAGCCGCCAGGGCTACCCCGCGGCCTGGGAGCTTCTGGAGGCTCCAAGCTTGTTTCACGGCAGGAAAACAGAGCGGGAAGTTGTGTGGGAGCAGATGTGAGTCTGGACACCACTGAGGAGCCCAGAGCCGGGCCGGAGGGGGGAGACAGCAGGAGACGGCACCAGGAAGAAGGCGGCCACCAGGCTGCGTGAGAAGTGAAGGGTCTTCGTGAAGTCAGCAGGGGGCGCCCGGCAGGGCTGTAAATGACGCACACAACGACACGGTCTCTTTTTATTAAGATCTGTATTTACAATCTGCAGATACAAACAGGCATCCAGTAAACACATCCAGAACCAAGCGCTTCCGACGCGCGACCCGCGGCTGCAGCCACAGGACGGGCACTGCCCCCCAGAGCCCCCGAGTGGCCCCGCCGGGACCTGCCCCGGCAGCGGGGGACGCGGGCTCGGCGGGGCGGGGTCCACTCGGCTCACCCACGCCCGCTCCCCGAGGACGCGGACTGAACAGTGTGTCTACACGGGCACCGAGAGGGACGCCCCGCCACCAAGCAGCCCAGAGACAGACCACGCCGGCCTCACAGCACCTGCTCACACAGCCTTTATAAGGGACGTCCGTCCCCGGAGGCACAGGGCTGTCCACGGACACCCCACATCCGAGTGCAGCCGACGCGATCGCAGACAACTCACCAGCTCCCCGGGGCTGCTCCCGCAGGCCGAAGGGGACAAGATGAAGTCTTTGCCTCGTGACAAAAACTCTGTACATGCAAATAAAAACTGCAAAGGACAGAACCCCCGAAGACCGCGTGCAGGCTAGGTCTTTGTGGAGACCGCAGGCTCCGGGGACTGCAGGAACTCGTACGGGTCGTGGGCCGCCTCCGACGGCTCCCCAGCACTGAGGCGAGAGGGGCTCCCTGCAGCGACGGGAGGGGCCGCGTCAGCCCAGCGCTGCCCGCGCTCTGCCCAGGAGGCCCGGCCGCACACGCGGCCTGTGGCCGCGGCCAGCTGGGCCCCTGGCTCAGCCAGAGCCCCAGACCCAGGGCAGGGACCACCCAAGGGCCCCAGGGAGGGCGTGGCCGAGCCTCCACACAGCAGGGCTGTCAATCCTGCAGGAAGGCAGCTCCTGGGCCGGAGATCCTCGGACACGCCCAGACTAGGAGGAGCCCCAGGGCCACCCTGAGTCCACCAGACCTTGGGGGTCCTCGGACCCCAAGACCCCGAGGAGCCCCAGGGCCACCCTGAGTCCACCAGACCTTGGGGGTCCTCGGACCCCAAGACCCCGAGGAGCCCCAGGGCCACCCTGAGTCCACCAGACCTTGGGGGTCCTCGGACCCCAAGACCCCGAGGAGCCCCAGGGCCACCCTGAGTCCACCAGACCTTGGGGGTCCTCGGACCCCAAGACCCCGAGGAGCCCCAGGGCCACCCTGAGTCCACCAGACCTTGGGGGTCCTCGGACCCCAAGACCCCGAGGAGCCCCAGGGCCACCCTGAGTCCACCAGACCTTGGGGGTCCTCGGACCCCAAGACCCCGAGGAGCCCCAGGGCCACCCTGAGTCCACCAGACCTTGGGGGTCCTCGGACCCCAAGACCCCGAGGAGCCCCAGGGCCACCCTGAGTCCACCAGACCTTGGGGGTCCTCGGACCCCAAGACCCCGAGGAGCCCCAGGGCCACCCTGAGTCCACCAGACCTTGGGGGTCCTCGGACCCCAAGACCCCGAGGAGCCCCAGGGCCACCCTGAGTCCACCAGACCTTGGGGGTCCTCGGACCCCAAGACCCCGAGGAGCCCCAGGGCCACCCTGAGTCCACCAGACAGTCTCGTGTGGCACGCGCCGCGGCACCCTCGCTCTGGCCGCGGCCTCTGAGGCCTGCTCGGGTCGCAGGCGGGCCTGTCTCACCTCGTGGGTGAGTGAGGGGGTAAGCAAGTGTGCTTCTGGGTGCAGCTGCTGAGAGACTGGCTCCTGTCTGTGATTCTTTGTAGAGGAGAAGCGTTCCCATGAAGCCTCCGGATGAAGTCAAGGTGGGTTCCGTGGACAAGTTACAGACAGTAAAAGACTAGTGGTTCAGGTCCTCCTCGTGGGTGAGTGAGGGGGTAAGCAAGTGTGCTTCTGGGTGCAGCTGCTGAGAGACTGGCTCCTGTCTGTGATTCTTTGTAGAGGAGAAGCGTTCCGATGAAGCCTCCGGATGAAGTCAAGGTGGGTTCCGTGGACAAGTTACAGACAGTAAAAGACTAGTGGTTCAGGTCCCCACGAGGACGTTGCGTGTGGCCCTTGAGACGGCGCCAGTGAGGCGCTTCAGCCCCTTTGCTGAGGAGGAAAGCGCGGTGGTCCGACGTGACCTGGCCTGAGGGTGTGCAGCCGGCAGGGCCTCCTCCCGCGAGTGGGCTCGCTGGTGGGCGAGGGCGGTCAGCAGGGACGGCCCAGGGCCTCGCCAGCCCCTGAGGACACGGTCCACTGTGGTCTCTGCCCCGCCCTAGAGTGGCCTGGGGCACGTTTGGCCCCAGCTCTGAAACTGCCTGTATGGGCAGCGGCACAAGGACTGGGCCGGGCTGTGGGGGTCACCAGCCTCCCTGATGGGGCCTTGCAGGGCAGAGGTCGGGGCAGGTCAGGTGCCCGTCAGCCAGGCCCTCGACTGACGGAGATTGAGAATGTGCCGGCCGAGGGCGCATGTCCCCGTGTGTACAGGGCGGCCAGGCGTCTGCTCGGTCTGGGCTTCGCGACACGTGTGGCGTTAGGCGCCGGCCCCACACGGCCTGCGAGGATCTGGGGCGGGCTGCAGCTGCCTGAGCCGGGACCCCCTCCCCACCCCCGACCCCGACCGGCCCACAGCAGGGCCCCTGCGGGTCAGCCCAGAGGAGGCAAGGATCTGCCATGCTGTCTGTCAAGTTCCTGAAGGAGCCTGGCCTCGAGTCCTGGGCGTCTCCCCGGAGACCCCCCCAGCATCTGCGGGTCCCTCTCCAGTCCCCCTAGCGCCCATGGGTCCCCAGGGACCAGTGCCCTTCCCAGCCGCTCCAGGTGGAGGCGTGCCCGGGGAGCCCAGGGCCTTGAGGCAAGGATCTGCCATGCTGTCTGTCAAGTTCCTGAAGGAGCCTGGCCTCGAGTCCTGGGCGTCTCCCCGGAGACCCCCCCAGCATCTGCGGGTCCCTCTCCAGTCCCCCTAGCGCCCATGTGTCCCCAGGGACCAGTGCCCTTCCCAGCCGCTCCAGGTGGAGGCGTGCCCGGGGAGCCCAGGGCCTGCGGTCCCCCGCCTGTGGGCTCCTCGCATGAACAGGACGCAGCCGGCCCGGCCTCCGTTGGGTGGCGGGCACCGGCTCGCTGCCTCCCCTCCGTCTCACGTGGTTTGTCTCCCGCAGGCTGGGGACCCTCTCGGGGACGGCAGCTCCGCGCTGGACTTCGTGGCCACGAAGCCCTACTCGGACGTCGCCCTGGACATCTCCGTGCTCGGCTGTCTAGGTAGGCTGTGCTGGGCGCCGTGCTGCGCCTGTTCCCGGGAGGGCGGCTCAGCCCAGCCCAGCCACGGGCCCTCGAGTGACGACCCCACCCCCAGCCCCTGTCCTCAGGACCCCCCCTACCCTGCCCTTGTCCTCAGGAACCTCGGTGCCCGGGCCCCCTTTCCGCTCTGTCTGGCTCCTCGTCTGGTTTGCCATCGTCCCCGAGGCTCTGGTGGGTTTGGTGCTGGGCGACCTGCGAGGCGGCGTCACCTCCGGGCCCCCAACACGGGCAGCAGCGAGGCGCGGGCCGGGGCAGCCTCTGCGAGCTGGCCGCGGCGACCAGCGGGGCGGGCGGCAGGGCTGCCCCAGGTGCCCCCGGCCGTTGGCAGTGCGGACAGGAGCCCTCCCTCCCGACCCACGCTGCGCCCGTCCTCCCCGGAACAGGCGGCCAGGCGCCACACGACCTCTGAACGTGGCACGGGCCCCGGCCACTCCTGAGCCCAGCTCTGCTCGCGCCCCGACGGCCCTGGGCTCTCTGCGGACGGATGCCCAGGAGGGCCCTGCGAGTGCCAGGGCGGAGCCGCCGGAGGCGAGGCACCCACCTCCCGCGCAGCCTGAAGGCGCGGCCTCGAGCACGTGGAGCACACTCTCCTGGAGCGCTCTCTCCTCTCGGTTCTCAGGTCCTGGCTGAGCTGGGGACACACAGGCGCCTCTCACTCAGCACAGGCCCAAATGAAAGGCTAACAGGACCCAAGACGCATCACAAAGGCGGCCCCGCCCCCGGGGACGCATCACCTGCAGCGGGGGAGGGGCAGGCCAAGGGCCCCCCGCGGACCCTCACCCCCGCCCCTGAGGCTGCAGAACTTCAGCCTTTAGTGAGAAGGCAGTGGGGTCATGCCCCTGACCTGCTGCCTCAGCACCTCGGGCCGGGGGTGGCCAAGGCGTCCATCCCGACCTCACCCTCATGCTTGACCCTGGAGCCGAGATGCCGGGCTCTGTCCAGGGTTGTGGGCGCCTGTCTGGGCCTGACCAGCCCCCGGCTGCCCCCAGTCTGCTGCGGAAGGGCCATATTAGATGGCGAGTGGGCAGTGCAGGCATGTGGACACCATGGTGAGCGGGGGGCTCACATGATGGTCAGCTCCGGTCTTGGGGTCTCCCGCCTTCCGCCTCGCCCCACAGGGCCTCAATTTCTAAGCTCAAAAATCTCCTGGTCCTCAGTGTCGGGTCCGAGGACTCCAATCTGATGTGGCGGATTCCGATCTCGATCCTCCCTTGGGGAAGGTAGGTGGATGGGGTTCCTCTCCGTCCACAGAGGCGGCATCCCTCGGCCTCCAGCCTCCCTGGGGAGTCACCGCTCCGGGCACCGTGAGAGGTGGAAGGCAGGCTGGCCGCCTCCAGGCAGTGTGCCAGCCCTGCTGCCGAGGCCCACGGGGATCAGGGGTCAGCCTCCCCCCGGTCCTCTGGGCCTGGTCCGGATGGACAGGCATGAGGGAGGAGCCAGCGGGTTGCAGGCAGTTGGGTGGGCGGGAGGCCAGTGACAAGGGGGCTCCTCCAGGGCTTGGGGCCTCCCGCGGGGCAGGGCTGGTCAGGCCGACTCTGCTCCTGGTCAGCCCTGCTCCCCCAGCTACTGGGCCTCAACCTCCCGCTCACTGGCTTCAGTTTCCTCACATGCCGTTGGCCCAACAGCACTGTCCTGGAGGAACCAGCCCCTGGGTGATGGGGACGCTCCTCCAGAACCCCAGCTGACCACAGGCAGACAGGCATGCGAGAGCTGGACGCCACCTGGGATCACGAGCCGGGAACCCCAGGGGATGAGGGGGCTGGTGCCTGCCTCCAGGGCCCGGGCACAGTGACTGCCCACGGGCAGGCCTGAGAACAGGAAACTGCGCCAGAAGGTGCTTCCAGGGAGACAGGCGGCTCCAACCGCTGTCCACGGTGCTGCCCGGACTCCACAGGTGCCAGTGAGATCCAGGGTGGAAAATCAGGCACCCACCCAGGATCTGACCCCGAGACCCAGGGTCTGACCTCAAGACCCAGCCCACAGGCAGCAGAGGCCTCGGAGACACTGCAGCCGTGATCTCTGGAGACTGAAGGCAGAGCTGAGCCCCAGCAGCAAGAGCGCGAGGCCTGCCTCCCACACTTCCCCCGCCGAGGGCCGAGCCCCGAGACAGAGCTCCTGGGAGACTGAGAGCTCCGCCAGCAGAGTGGCCCGCACCCGCTCTCCCCCTCTGCGGGGCCGGGCTCGGGGGTCCCGCGAGACAGCGGTAGAGTGGCCCGCACCCGCTCTCCCCCTCTGCGGGGCTGGGCTCGGGGGTCCCGCGAGACAGCGGTAGAGTGGCCCGCACCCGCTCTCCCCTTCTGCGGGGCCGGGCTCGGGGGTCCCGGGAGACAGCGGTAGCGTGGCCCGCACCCGCGCTCTCCCCCTCCGCGGGGCCGGGCTCGGGTCCCGGGCACCACGGCTCCCGCTCACAGCAGCACCACCAGGCTGCTGGTCAGTGTGTCTTCACACGTCCTGGGAAGTCCTCTCTGGTTAAGATGATCATCGTCACGGCCTCCCGCACAGAACGCGCTTCTCCAGAAACTTACGTGCAGCCACAGCCAGGGCATCAGACCCCAGCCCCGCACCCGTGGGACTTTGAGGGATGATGAGCTCAATCACCGCAAGCCGCCAGGGCTACCCCGCGGCCTGGGAGCTTCTGGAGGCTCCAAGCTTGTTTCACGGCAGGAAAACAGAGCGGGAAGTTGTGTGGGAGCAGATGTGAGTCTGGACACCACTGAGGAGCCCAGAGCCGGGCCGGAGGGGGGAGACAGCAGGAGACGGCACCAGGAAGAAGGCGGCCACCAGGCTGCGTGAGAAGTGAAGGGTCTTCGTGAAGTCAGCAGGGGGCGCCCGGCAGGGCTGTAAATGACGCACACAACGACACGGTCTCTTTTTATTAAGATCTGTATTTACAATCTGCAGATACAAACAGGCATCCAGTAAACACATCCAGAACCAAGCGCTTCCGACGCGCGACCCGCGGCTGCAGCCACAGGACGGGCACTGCCCCCCAGAGCCCCCGAGTGGCCCCGCCGGGACCTGCCCCGGCAGCGGGGGACGCGGGCTCGGCGGGGCGGGGTCTACTCGGCTCACCCACGCCCGCTCCCCGAGGACGCGGACTGAACAGTGTGTCTACACGGGCACCGAGAGGGACGCCCCGCCACCAAGCAGCCCAGAGACAGACCACGCCGGCCTCACAGCACCTGCTCACACAGCCTTTATAAGGGACGTCCGTCCCCGGAGGCACAGGGCTGTCCACGGACACCCCACATCCGAGTGCAGCCGACGCGATCGCAGACAACTCACCAGCTCCCCGGGGCTGCTCCCGCAGGCCGAAGGGACAAGATGAAGTCTTTGTCTCGTGACAAAAACTCTGTACATGCAAATAAAAACTGCAAAGGACAGAACCCCCGAAGACCGCGTGCAGGCTAGGTCTTTGTGGAGACCGCAGGCTCCGGGGACTGCAGGAACTCGTACGGGTCGTGGGCCGCCTCCGACGGCTCCCCAGCACTGAGGCGAGAGGGGCTCCCTGCAGCGACGGGAGGGGCCGCGTCAGCCCAGCGCTGCCCGCGCTCTGCCCAGGAGGCCCGGCCGCACACGCGGCCTGTGGCCGCGGCCAGCTGGGCCCCTGGCTCAGCCAGAGCCCCAGACCCAGGGCAGGGACCACCCAAGGGCCCCAGGGAGGGCGTGGCCGAGCCTCCACACAGCAGGGCTGTCAATCCTGCAGGAAGGCAGCTCCTGGGCCGGAGATCCTCGGACACGCCCAGACTAGGAGGAGCCCCAGGGCCACCCTGAGTCCACCAGACCTTGGGGGTCCTCGGACCCCAAGACCCCGAGGAGCCCCAGGGCCACCCTGAGTCCACCAGACCTTGGGGGTCCTCGGACCCCAAGACCCCGAGGAGCCCCAGGGCCACCCTGAGTCCACCAGGGCCTTGGGATCCTCATAGCTGGGAGCCACCCCAGAGTCACCTGGAAGCTCTTCGCATGCTTTTATCACCAGGTTAACAGGACCACAATGCCAGTCCTCTACTTAGACAGCTTCAGCCAACGGTCTGCGGCTGATTGCTCCCCTCCCCTCCCCCAAACGTCAGGGCCGCAGAAAGGGAAGTTTAGTGCTGTGTCTGGAGCTGACGCAGGACCTTGAAGACGTGAACAGTGTGCTCAAGGGGCCAGCAGACGATATCCGCTCCCATCCTGGCGGGGTCGCCACCCACCACCCACCCACTCACCCTCATGTGCCAGCGGGGGCTCCCGACCAAGGACAGTGGTGTGCCCCTCCCAAACGAGAGCCCTGAGGTCCCATGACCCCCCACCGAGGGCCCCGAGGTCCGTCCTGTACGCCCCTCCACCAAGGGCCCCGAGGTCCGTCCTGTACGCCCCTCCACCAAGGTTCCTGAGGTCTGTCCTGTGCCCCCCCCCGAGGCTCCATGACCCCCCCGAGGGCTGGGCAGGAGTGCCGCCCACTCTGCTTCAGGAGCAGAAGCAGGAAGAAGCCAACGTCCCCTCCTCGATGACACTACGGGGTCCACGGCTTGGACGCGACTGGCTGGGGCTCTTCCCAACGTGGACCCCGCATCTGCGGGCCAAGCCCCCGGTTCACAAGACTGACTTCCACGCCAGCCCCCCCACAGTGCAGCCGCCTGACCAGAGTCCCTGAGGGGGCCTGCAGCGCCCCTGGGCCCGGCCCAGCCTGCGGGGCCCGGCCTCCCAACCCCGCCGAGGCACCCAGGCAGCCGCGCGCAGGCCTCACCCAGGTGGTGCTGGTCCCGGTCGGAGGCGTTGGAGAGCGAGCTGAGGTTGGACGAGGGCCGCGAGCCGCCGCGCTCCACCCGCGCCTCCTGCAGCTCCTGCAGGAGCTTTGCCGTCTCGTCCAGGCTCAGGGGCCCGTCCTCGGGGTCCAGCTCCTTCTTCACCTTCCCTGCGGACACGGAGACGGGGCTGAGCCAGGCTCGGCCACCACTGCCCAGCTGGGCTCGCGCCACGTGAGGCGCCGCACAGCGCCGGATGACCGGTCGCACCCCCCAACGGCCCGGCAGCACCCTCCCCACAACGGCAGAGCCACGCTCCCCTGCACCGAGCGGCCCCCCACCCTGAGGAGGCCAGGAGGCTGCCCCCCGGGGCTCCACACGGGCGTCAGGCAGCACCCGCACGGTGGGCAGGAAGCAGGGAGGCTCAGCCCCGGGGACATCACAACCAACAGGCCGGGCAGCGCGCGGGGCCCCCCGCAGCCTCAGGAGGGAAAGGACACGTCACGCGAGGAGAAGGGAACACGCAGGAAAGCTGGGGTCAACAAATCGGTGCCCGCCTCGGCCGGAGACCAGCGGAGAAAATATGCCTTGAGGGAGATGGGCCGAATTAGGCCCAGGTGAGCGTAAGACAAACTACAGTCAGACTCCCCACGTTCAAGATAAACCCCAGGCCCCGGGCCCAGCAAAGAGACGCAGCCCAAGGATAGACCTGGCAGAGAGCAAACAGGGCTGGTGAGAACCTGACCACCGAGAAAGAGAAGATGGTAGACTCGGCGGGAGGAGAGCCAGCGGGAGGCGGGCGGCCCTCGGCGCACCGAGTGACAGAGGACCCGCCGGGCCCCCGCCTGCTTTCCTCCCAGGGCCTGGGGACGCGCCCGGCGGCGGGTAACAGGGGCCTCGCTCGCTGCTGGGGGCTCCGCGGGCACAGGGCTCTGCAAACTCACACTGGCTCCCGCAGCGCCCCCTCCCCCAGCACGCCCCTGGAGGGCCCTGGTCTGTCCGCTGCGACAAGCCACGAGCGTGACCGCCTGCAGACTCCACGTGTCAGCAGGTCTGAAGGGGCCGGCAGGGAGGCCCACACACGGGGGCAACAAGGGCAGAGGACCCTCCTGGGGGCACACGCCATGACGGCGGCAACCGCGCCGATGCAGCGCCATGGCAGGAGCTCCCCGCTGCCCACCGGAGCGGGGACCCAGGGCCGGGCCAGAGGCCAGAGCGCCTGGCGAGCCCTGCCGGGAGCCACGGGGGTCCTGTGCACAGGGGGTAGGGGGGAGATGTGTATAAGAGACAGCTCCCCCTCTGCGGGGCTGGGCTCGGGGGTCCCGCGAGACAGCGGTAGAGTGGCCCGCACCCGCTCTCCCCTTCTGCGGGGCCGGGCTCGGGGGTCCCGGGAGACAGCGGTAGCGTGGCCCACACCCGCGCTCTCCCCCTCCGCGGGGCCGGGCTCGGGTCCCGGGCACCACGGCTCCCGCTCACAGCAGCACCACCAGGCTGCTGGTCAGTGTGTCTTCACACGTCCTGGGAAGTCCTCTCTGGTTAAGATGATCATCGTCACGGCCTCCCGCACAGAACGCGCTTCTCCAGAAACTTACGTGCAGCCACAGCCAGGGCATCAGACCCCAGCCCCGCACCCGTGGGACTTTGAGGGATGATGAGCTCAATCACCGCAAGCCGCCAGGG
>SJYT01020131.1:66583-98694 GCA_006410635.1 Cephalophus harveyi | reverse complement strand
GGGGGGGTGCTGAGACCAGCAGAGGAGATGGCTGGATGGCATCACCGACTCAATGGAAGCGAGTCTGAGCAAACTCCAGGGGACACTGGCGGGCAGGAGCCTGGCGGGCTGCGTCCACGGGGTCGCAGAGTGAGACGCGGCACAGACAGCAGCAGCGGTCTGAAGCTGTGCCGCCCTGAGCAGCTCACGCTCAGCAACGCGGCCCGAGCGTGCCTGCCGCCTGTCCTGAGCGGGCCGCACGCGCCTGGCTCTCCTTCTGGGCTCCCCACCCTCCACTCGTCCATGCAGCTAGTTCAGTGCCGGCACCGCGCTGCTTGGATTCCGGCAGCTCAGCAGCACAGGCTGAAATCCGCGTGAGTGATACCCCCGGGCTCTCTCTCAAGACTGCTTTGGCTACTGGGGTCTCCTGTGCCTCCACGTCATCTTTAAAATCACTTGTTCTAACTTTTTGAAACATGCCACTGATGTTTCAATAGGGACTGCGCTATACCCATGGCTCGCCTTGGAGTATATAATCATCTTAACAACGTTAACTCTTCCGACGCGAGGAGAGCGTCTATTCAGTAAGTAGTGCTGGAAGAAGGACAACGGTACATGCGAAAAAATGAGACTAAAACGCTTCTCTAGCACTGTATACAAAAAAAACTCAAAATGGCTGGAGAGGGGACATTCGAGGCTGCGTGGCCACACCCAGGGTGCGGCACGCTCTCCATTGCTCCTTCCAAAACACTCAAAATCTGTAAAAAAAACACTGTTAGCTCACAGGCCAAAGTTTGCCAATCCTGATCTTGACCAAAAAAAGGCAAACTACCAATGGGAAATAAAAGCAAAGCTGACTGCAGACACTTCCGCAGACACAAGCTGAGCCAGACATCCCTCCCCAGAGAGGCTGCGGCGGCGGCCCAGGCGTCCACGCCAGGAGGACACGTCTCAAACGTGAAGGCAAATCAAGAGCTTTCAGATGAATAACAACGTCCCTTAAGGGAAAGGACATGTTTCAGGACGACGGGGGTGACGGCTGATGAAGGCAGGTCTAAAAAGGGGCGAAGAACACGTGCCGGACGAGGGCGGCCTCCTTAGGCTTCCCCGGAAGGCGGCCGGCCCACGGCAGGAACGGCGCCGGCTCACCTCACACACACGCCCCGCTCCGACGTGCGGCTGCCGGGGCTGGCGCCTACCTGCCTCAGCCGGAAGAGCACCCGCGAGTGGTCCCCACCCGTGATCTGGTCCAGAAGGTCGTCCACCAGCTTCTTGCTGTAGCTCCCGGCGTCCTTCACGAACTCCTGCAAGCTGGAGGGGCCCGCGAGAGCAGGCTGGGACCTGCGTTCCTCACCCTCGCACCCTGGCTGCCCACCCCCGAGGTCCAGACGGGGCGGGTTGGGGGTGGACGACAGTGACCCCAAAACAAGGAACAAAGGGGAGGCAAGGCGGAGAGCGAGGCGTCCGCACACCGGAGCCCTCTCGCCCACTTTACGAGAGCACCCACGTCTGTTTCGGGCTCAGGGACGCAAGACGGAGGAGAGTCACGCGGAGGGCTCCACGCTGGCTGGGCCGGGGGCCCCCCGGGTCGTTCTGGACCACAGGGAAGCGGGAAAGTCCCGCCCCACGCTGGCGAGCTTAAGACAGAGGTCACGGGGGGAACAGAAGCTGGGAGCAGAGCCCGCAGCCCAGGCAGCGCAGCCAGGCCCGAAGGAGCCCTAACAGCGAAGCCTCCACACGGCTGTGGGCCTGACTCCGCACCCAGCGTCCCTGCCTGGACCAAGGGCGGCTGCCTGGACTTCGCGCCCAGCGTCCGGCTGCCTGGACTCCGCGCCCAGCGTCCCTGCCTGGACCAAGGGCGGCTGCCTGGACTCCGCACCCAGCATCCCTGCCTGGACCAAGGGCGGCTGCCTGGACTCCGCGCCCAGTGTCCGGCTGCCTGGACTCCGCGCCCAGCGTCCCTGCCTGGACCGAGGGCAGCTGCCTGGACTCCGTACCTAACGTCTGGCTGCCTGGACTCCATACCGAGCGTCCGTCTGCCTGGACTCCGCGCCCAGCGTCCGTCTGCCTGGACTCCGCGCCCAGCGTCCGGCTGCCTGGACTCCGCGCCCAGCGTCCGGCTGCCTGGACTCTGTGCCCAGCGTTGGCTGCCTGGGCCAAGGGCTGCGGGCCCCAGAGCCGTGCGCTGGGGCAGGACGAGGCGGGGCCCCTCCTGGGAGGCCACCCTCCGCCATCACACCTTCCTCTTGGTCCTCCTCCTCCACTTTTCTCCCGCACAGACGTCGGGGTTGGCTGCTCGTTTACTGTGCTGGAGGCTAACTGACCCCTGGGTGTTCTTCCCACACACTCCACGTTGTCTCTGGAGCGGGACAGAGATCTAACGCGGGGAGACTCCGTTTCTCGCCGAGCAGCACAGCTGTCACTGTCCCCACCTAAGACACTAACTTTTGAAGGAACGGTCCTCTTTTCTCTCAGGAATGAAAAATCCAATCCCAGTCCACAGGTGCAATACCAGATCACTAACTGTAGCATCACCCCTGTCACAACTGGGGCTGAACTATGTTCCCAGCATCACACGCTGAGGCCCTGACCCCCTACACCTCAAACACAGCTGGACAGGGAGCCGGGGGCTCAGGGGGAACTCGGTTAAAATGAAGCCTTCAGGGTGGCCCTCAGTGTCTCCAGAGCAAAGGAGCAAAGACGCAGAGAGAAGCTGGGGGAGGACACCGCGGGGGAGGGAGACGCGGGGAGGACTCCGGGGAGGAGCTGAGGAGGGCAGCCTCTGCACCGAGGAGCCAGGCTCAGCAGGAGCTTGGATCCCGCCTCCAGGTGCGCCCACGCCAACGTCTGTGGACCAGAACCGTCGGACTCGGTTGTGTGCCCGCGCCCTCGGGGACCTGCCGACACTGGGACCGAAAGGGGCCTCGTGCCACCCAGTGTGGTCCGAGAACGTCCGACACCGGACCTGGCAGTAGGGGAATTTTTGGACCAGGTCAAGGGACTCGAGACTCCGGGGTCGTCTCCGGTCCGTGGTGGTGCCGGACGTCGGACGGTGTCTGCGACCGGTCGGGTGGGTGGAGTCGCGCGTGACGTGCGGGCAGAGCAGAGGCATCCGGCTCATGTCGTCGAGGTGGAGCAGTCGGAAGTTCAGCGGTTTGTGCCTCAACAACACGCACCTCTCGCGCCACGACCGCGACCTCTCCTTCCACTGACCCCCCCACGCCCCGGCTGCACTCCCTGTGTGCGCGCCCGGTGCACGTGCGGCGCAGAGGTCCCTGGTGCCTCCGGGGCGCGTCTCGGGTACACGAGGGGCGGGGCGCAAGAGTCCTTGGAGGTCCGCCCCCCAGACAGGCGACGGAGGTCGCAGTGCTGGGGGTTCACCTCCTTAGCACTGAAACAGCCTCCTTGAAGTCCACCGCAGTGACCTGGTGGTCGTGCGCCTCCCGTCGACTCGCACCCCTCCTCGGGGGTGTGACCGGCTGCGCCTCCGCCCAGGAGGGAGACCCGAGGTCGAGGACGGGGAGGACCCTGCGGGGGCTTGCACTGGTCTGGGTCTCGACCCGGACTGCGTCGTCGGCGCCCCGCCCCCCACCCCAGCCCCCACCACGGAGTGGAGCCGAGGAGGCGAGGAGGGCCTTCGGGTCGCACCACTTCGGTCCGTCGTCGAACGACCTGTCACTCGAGTCCAGGTGGCCCACCCAGAGGAGGAGACGTTCCCCTGGTCCGGGCACTCGTCCGCCGGGGGTCGGTGTGCGTCGCCGTCCCCACACACCCTCATGAGCCTGGGGGCCCCCTGGAACCATCTGAATTCAGGTCTACACAGCCGGCAGCACCCTGGAACCTTGGCTGTCTGCAGCTTCAGAGTGGAAAGCCAGCAGTCGGCCCAGCACGGCAACACAACCCCAGCTCACGCCCCGGACCCCGCCTCAGGCCTCAGTCCGCACGCTACAGGGGCAGCACGGCCGCCTCCACCTCCCGACAGGCCTGTGGGTGGTTCCCACGGGGACTCGGGCCTGAGAGGTCTCCACATCCTCATCAGAACCTCAATCTCGCGCTCGGAATGGAACCAGCTTGCCTGTTCTCTTTAATCGAGAACGCTACGATTCACTCCAGCTGACAGTTAAAGTGGTCAGCTGCTGCCCTCCACACCCACAGAGGACCCCTGACCACGCTCGCATCCTGCCACGTGGGCGATGGGCCATGCCCCATCTACACGTCACCAAGGCGTGGAAATCAGGCACGGGGCCAGTCAGCAGACAGGATGGGGTGGGGGCGGGCACGCACCGTCAGCATCCAGCCCGGCCGTGTTGACCACGCTGTAGAGCAGATTTCCATCCTCATTCTTCTTCAGGTAGCCCATCTGCGAGAGAACAGCCTGAGTGCCCGCGCCCCCCAACCCCTGCGGCCTCCAGGTCCCCTTAGGAGCCAGCACAGCGTACCCCAGGCCTGACACACAGAGCTGCCACGTGACCACACGGGGACCTCACGCCGCACAGCAGGCGTGTGAGACCAGCAGGAAACAGGTGACGCAGAACGTGGGGTGTCTCATATAACCTGACACATCCCAACCCCGACCACTTCACAGTTCCTTATTTAAAACCCCCGCAGACTTAGTATAAACAGAAAGTTCAACTAGGTTTCCACACACACTTTGTGAAAATAGAACGTTAGACACCCCGGGTCAAGCAAAACACCAGGGTTAACTTTGCTCGTGTCCTCGCTAACAATCACCAGGAAATCTAAAGCCACTTGCCCACGTGATTCCCGCCAAGCCTACCGGATGCCTCCTGTGTCAGAGAGGAGGTGTGCAGAGCAGGGCGGGCCCTGAGGACCAGCTCACGCCTGGTCAGACCCAGGGAGACTGCACAGGCGCAGACACCAAGAACACGGAGAGGACGCGCCGCCGCGGACAGGCAGGGCGGGCTCGGCCTCGGCCCGGAGACAGAGCGCAACCCTCTGCTGGCCGGCGACCTGCACGCCATACGCCACCCCCGCTCCCAGGAGATGGCCAGCTGGCTGCGGCAGCCATGGGGACGAGGCACTAACCCCCCAGTGACGACGGCATCAGGACACGGCGGCGCTCCGCTGACGCTCGGTCGTACCGACAGGCCAGCGCCTGGCAGGTGACCCAGCTGCCCGCGGGGGCGCTACCTTGCCGCCGGGCAGCAGCCGGCTGATCCTGTCCCGGGCCTCGTCGGCCGCGTGCTCCACCAGCGCCAGCACGTGCTCCTCCGCGGTGCTGTCCGTCAGGCTGCAGGCGTTCCCCTCCGGCTCGAACACGCAGCTGTGAGGCGGGGACACGCACGAGTCACGCCTGCCCCCCTGGAGGCCCGCCCGCGGCGGCAGAGAGGGTGGCGGGGTCACACGCCCCTAACCCTCTGCGGGCTGCGGGGCATGGACGCCAGTCGAGTGGAGGCCCTGGGCCTCGGCCCCGGCTCCGGGCCACTCTAGGGTGACAGGCCTCGCGGCCGGCAGCGTCACTCAGGCACCGCGCCAGCAGCAGCAGCGGCAGCTCCGTGCAGGGCCAGGGCGCTGGCCGCGAGCCCAAGGGCTGCGGGGCGTGGACGCCAGTCGAGTGGAGGCCCTGGGCCTCGGCCCCGGCTCCGGGCCACTCTAGGGTGACAGGCCTCGCGGCCGGCAGCGTCACTCAGGCACCGCGCCAGCAGCAGCAGCGGCAGCTCCGTGCAGGGCCAGGGCGCTGGCCGCGAGCCCAGGCTGGGAGCAGCCCCCAGGCCCCAGAGGGCCCCGAGGCAGCAGAGGAAAGGGGGGCAGCTGCCAGCACCTGAGGGAGGAGGTCTCCTTGTGAAAGGCTCTAGAAGCAGAGTGGTGGAACCCCTCCAATGAGTGTGGGGCGAGCCCTCTGGGGTCCCCAGTGCACAGGAAGCTCCCTCACAGCCAGGGCCCCAGCTGCAGGAGCCCAGAGACAGGCCCCTGCCCGCCCTGGCCCGAGCTGTCATCTGCAAGGGCACCACGGAGCCCCCGAGCCTGGGACGCGGAGCCTTGGCCACCAGCACACGTCCTGCACGAGGGGCCCCTCGGGAGCGAAAGGCCAGCGAGAATTTACAGGACGCAGCAGCAGCAGCGCCCGGGCAGCGGGCCTGGCGAGCCACGCCCGGGACCGAGAGTGAGCGTGGCCGGCGAGAGCGGCTCAGCCCGTGCCCCCGACACCTGCAGGGGTGGCCGTGACTCCCCTACAGGACCTGTCGCTGCGCCAGCACGTGGGGAGCGGGGGACGGAGTGGAGGACTGTGCCCCTCGCGCCCGACCCCAGGGCCCAGGGCCTCCTGACACTCTTGGCAGGACGGGGCCGCCACCACAGCCACCGCACTCTCGAGCGGGCAGGGAGGAGGGCTGCTTCTGTGTGAACATAGGGTGCAGCCTCCGTCCCAGCTGCCGTGAGTGAGACGGGCTGGGAGGCGGCGCCCGCCAGCAGCGAGGGCCAGGCGGGTGGGCGGCTCTACCTGATGACTTCTCTACTCGGCCGCTTGGACTTCTTGGCCGCCTCTATGTGCACGGGCACGACCTCGGGGACAGGCTCCTCGGCAGCCGTGTCTTCGTTGCCCAGAAGAGCCGCCTGCTGAGAGAAATCCATGTCCTGCATAAACGACATGCTGCGCTTCAGAGCTAAGAGCCGCTCCTGGAACCAGAAAGCACAGAGCCGCGGGCTTGACCTCTCCCTCCGGCCACAGCACCGACGAAGCGAGGGGCAGGGGCGGCCGCGGCCTCGCCCGGCCTGGCGGCTAGCCCTCCGGGGGCGGGGCGCGTCCCCGAGGCTGGGGAGGCCAGCACTGGTCCTAACACGTGGCGCATGCAGCCTGGCTCACGGGACAGAGGGGGGCCCCGGGGCTGGAGGCGGGTGCTGGGCTCCGGGAGGCAGCCACACACCACGAACCCACGAGGCAGGCTGCAAGCCAGCGAGACCCACGCATCTGGAGCTCCGCCCCGAGCCTGCTGGGGACACGGCCACGGGCAGGAGCAGAGGGGGGCGTGTCTGGAGGAGGGGCGTGCTCGCAAGGGCGGCTGGCTGGGGGCTCACTAGAGCAGAGGGCCCGTGCGAGGCGGGGGCGTGGGCGAGCGAGGCATTCGCTGTGAGCTCCCGTCGGGGCGCTCAGCCGCAGCCCCGCGCCAGCCGCCGGAGGCCCTTACTTTGCTCATCATCTTGAAGCCGGCGTGCAGGATCTTCTTGGCCAGCTTGTAGTACACGGTGTCCGGCCGGTTGTACGTCATCGCGTTGTCACACATCAGCTTGAAATCTGCCTGAAAGGGAGACGATCCATCAGAGGTGGAACGCCACAGAGGCCAACAGACGCGAGCTTCCTATCAGAAAAAGCCAAAGACGGCGCTGCAACACCCTGGAGAGCAAAGGTGGCCTCCGGTTTAAAGAAGCCCTTTCCTTTAATCCATGGACAGCTTTTCAGCTCATTTTTGATCACAGCTTACTGTGAGATGCTAAGCACGTGTCCCTGGTCCGCACAGTAAGCGCCCGTGAGTAGCAGTTTGTGTCTGCTCTTCCCGAAGCCCTGATCTGCTCTCCCAGCCCTGCCCTTCTGGCAGCCACCGCTCTGCTTTGTTTCTGTTGTGTAGACAAGTTCACTGGCACCATCGTTTAGATTCCCCACGTAAGTGATGCCATGTAACATTTGCCTGACTCACTTCACTTAGTATAACCTCTAATTTCAACCACGTTCTGCAAATGTTGCTGCAAAAGCGAAATAATATTTCACTCCTTTTTATGGTTGAGTAATTCAAGAATCATTTTTAAAAACTTTGAGAAATTTTCATAACTGTTCATTAGTCTTCACTCGCACAAAAACTCTTGAATGAGAAGCTTGCCAAACTACGTAACCCTTTCTGAACGAAGCACACACACTTCACGGGGATAAAATGCTGGTTCCTCCGCTTCTTTCCTGACCTGCCCCCTTCCCTCTCCTTGGAAGGAACTCAGACATTAACAGGAACAAGAACCAACAACCAGTTCTTTTAAGCAAAGCAGAGGGATAAACTGAGAGGTGGGCACACCCTCTCTCTCTGAAGTTTTTTCATAGAATTTGAAATTCTGCCTACAGATGGTTACTCTAGTACCATTAGAAAAACACTTTCCCCTAAAATAAATGAGCAACTTCGGAGAAGGCAATGACACCCCACTCCAGTACTCTTGCCTGGAGAATCCATGGACGGAGGAGCCTGGTAGGCTGCAGTCCATGGGGTCGCTAAGAGTCGGACACGACTGAGCGACTTCACTTTCACTTTTCTCTTTCATGCATTGGAGAAGGAAATGGCAACCCACTCCAGTGTTCTTGCCTGGAGAATCCCAGGGACGGTGGAGCCTGATGGGCTGCCATCTATGGGGTCACAGAGTCGGACACGACTAAAGTGACTTAGCAGCAGCAAGTGAGCAACTTACATTAAAGGTAAATGACCTGAAACGTCAGTACTCTGTCACCCCAGCCAAACTACACAGGGCACCCGGACAGGGAGTTAGCCTCAGGATGGCAACGACTGTTAAGGCGGTGCGTGCCACCGGGAGCCCCTCCCCCACCAGGCCAGCGCTCCCGGGGCTGGGCGGAGGCCACAAAGCCCGTGTCACAGGTCCCGACGGTGACAGGCTCAGGTCACCACCACGGGGGACAGGGGGGCGCTCTTCACATCTCAGCTTTGTCACCGGGCGACTGACCAGACTGGGCCCACAGGTAACCACCTGCCCTTCAGGACGCAGACGCAGGTAACCACCTGCCCGAACTTCCCAGGAAAACTCTCCTTTTCTCCCACCCACCCTTCAGTCACAGGTCAGCCAACGCTTTCAGTGAGTTCTGCAGTAAGCAAAAATGGGAAAGCCAAGCTTGGCCAAAGTGAACAGAACCTAAGAAAGAAGCGCAGCGCCTTTTTCTAAACGGCATCACTGTCAACAGTGACAAACATTTGTTTCGATCTTCCCCTGAATCTGAATGCCAAAAAGCCGCTTTCACTTTCACAGCCAGTGCTGAAAAACAGAGTCAGCCACAGAGTACTCAGGAGACAAAAAAACAATGATACTAAAAAATCTAAACGCCCAGATAATTGCATTAGGGAAATTACGTTGCAGTTCAAATCAAACACACCTTCGCTGGACCCAACATCTCCGTTTCTGCCGAAACAGTAACTTAAGAACAAATGTCTACTAGCACGCAAGACACAGGCTAACTTTTAGACCAAAACATGGAGAAAGTTACAACTGACCCCTGTACTTTCAAAACACCAACCCAACAGAGAAACACCCACAAAGCTTGCGACTGCAAGCAACCGAAACTGCATGAAGGGCCCGCTGTACGTGAGTGCACACGGAGTTCCCCGGCGACGGCTCCAGGAGGTGCGGCCGTCTACCTTGAGCTCCGTGACTGACTGGTACCCACTGGCCGCGATCGTGAAGTGCTCTACCTTGAACTCCGTGACTGACTGGTACCCGTTGGCCGCGATCTTGTCTCTCATGGTGCCGAAGTCCATCGGGTGTTTTATTATCATTGAGTACCCAGGAGCGATTGCATCCGTAACAGGAAAAGCGAAAAATCCATGAGGATCTTTTCTGAAAACACAAATATCTTTATTTAAACTGGAAAAACCCTAAGACCTAAGTGTTTCAACAAAACACCTCACAGTAAAAAATCTGATGCAATTAACCAAAATCTGAGGTTGCTTCTTAAAATTAACAAAACTTATGCTCCAGTACTCTTGCCTGGAAAATCCTATGGACGGAGGAGCCTGGTGGGCTGCAGTCCATGGGGTCGCTAAGAGTCCGATATGACTGAGTGACTTCACTTTCACTTTTCACCGTCATGATTGGAGAAGGAAATGGCAGCCCACTCCAGTGGTCTTGCCTGGAGAATCCCAGGGACAGGGGAGCCTGGGGGGCTGCCGTCTATGGGGTCGCACAGAGTTGGACACGACTGAAGCGACTTAGCAGCAGCAGCTCTTTCAGATTGTGGTATTTTGGATACACCAAAAACTCCAAACTACCGTCCTGGGTGCTGCCGTGACCCCACGCTCTGGCGTCTGACCCCTGGTGCCGACTTGGGGTCCCTGGAACCCTGAGCCCTGCTGCCACAGGCATGCCCACCCCGTGAAAGCGAGAGCACACGGAGAGAAGAGCCCGGCCGCCCCAGCAGGAGCCCCTCGCAAGCGCCTTTTACCTCTGCAGCTGGCGGAGGAAGTGCTCCAGCAGCTGCTGGATCGGCGTGCTCTCGCTCTCAGCTGCCGATTCAAAAGCGGAAAAGTAAAATTAGAACGCTTTGCTTCACCATAAAAAAAACGCCAATTTCATGGTCCTTATTAATCTATTTCCTGTTCCAGTGTTCCAGGCCCACACGCGAAGCAGATGAGAAGGTGAGCAAACCCACACACGGTCCTCACTCAGTGCAGCTGGAAAAAGGGCAGGACCCAGCAGCCCCCCACACCCCCCCTCACCGAGACAGCCAAGACGGGCTGTCACGCGCCACCCTGTCCCCAGCCTGCACCGCTCCTGGGCCTAGGACGTTCCAGACAAAGCAAGAGGACGCAATCAAGACCCTGAACAGACGTCACCGATGAATGTCCTGACAGCGTTCTATTTGCATTCTCTGCTCAGGCCTCTGCTCACCAGTAAAACGGGGATAAAACGGGCGTTCTTGTGAGGACTCCGACTACTAACTCATCTCTGGGTGCACAGCATGAAAGCGCTGTTTCCAGGGAACGTGAACACAGAAGTCAGTTAGGTTTCCCTCCACAAGGGTACGTATGTACATGGTCTTCCCCGCTGTGTCCCCAAAGCTGCGCCCAGAGCCCCAGATCTGGGGTTCTAAATGCTCTTCTCAACCGAGGAACCAGGGTCCTTGGGGTCACTCCGGTCACTAGGGCAACACTGTTGAGCGAGACCAGGAGAGGGCCAAGGAAACATCATCTGACCACAGGCTTTCCAGGCACACGGGGGAGGGTGCTCAACAGGCGGCGTGAAGGAGCTGAGTGATCACTAGCAATCGCAGGCATTCCACTACCTGGAAACTCCCATGGACGGAGGAGCCTGGGGGCGGCAGTCCCCGGGGTCACTAAGAGTCGGACACAACTGAGCAACTTCACCCTCACTTTTCACTTCCACGCACTGGAGAAGGAAATGGCACCCCACTCCAACGTTCTTGGCTGGAGAGTCCCAGGGACGGGGAGCCTGGAGAGCTGCCGTCTCTGGGGTCGCAGAGTTGGGCACGGCTGAAGCGAGTCAGCAGCAGCCGCAGGCATTCCACAGCCACGTTCGGCTGAGCGGCTGCTGCCCCGTGCCGACCGGTCTCCCCCACAGCAGGCCCAGCGGCCCCATGTCTCACTGCTCCCCGGGAGTGGGGCTACAGCAAACACCACCTCCACGACCGCAAGACAACGTCTCCCCGCTCCCCCGGCAAATCAGAGGTGGTCAGAGCTCCAGTCAGAGCCAGCGTGCCTCCCCCCAGAGGCGCCCGACAGTCTGAAACCTGAGGGAACTGCCCACACGGATCAGAGGGGGCCCGAGCTTTCCAGGTTTCCTCGCCTGAAGCCCGCGCAGCTCCCGGGGATCTCAGGGCCCGAACGACTGACGCCAGTGCTCGCCTCCTCCCGTCCCCGAGGACCTTCTGGGGGCTCTGGCACTGAGGCCAGGAGCCGCGGCAGGCCAAGCCCTGCTCTAAGAGCTCAAAGCGAGCAGCAAGAAACTCAGGCTGGCCCAGCTCCTCTGTGAGGCCTGGGAACGGGGAGCGTGGCTCCTTCCATCCTAGGCGTCTCCCCAAGCCCAAGGGCAGAAAGCCAACCGCTGCTCCCCACGACAAGCCCCCCAGCTCCAGGACGCTCCGGATGCCGCCACTTGCCTGCCTGCGTCCGGCACGCCCGCACCGGCCGGTCGGGGGGCGGCTCCACCTCCACCTTCTTCCCTGGGTCGAAGTCATCGGCCTCCCCCTCCGTGTCACAGAGCTCCTTCTCCCGTTTCCGCTTCTTCTCCTCCTGCGAGGCAGGGTCAAGGCAGTGAGGGCAATGAAGTGGTTTTCAACAGACCTCCTGTCTCTAAGGGGCGCCGAGAGTGAAAGGCCTCTTCCGGGACCTTTCTCACTGCAGACCCCACCCTGCCAGAGACCCTCCACAGGGGCCGGGCGAGAGATGAGAAACGGGAGGCCCTGACTCTGCGGGGCGCGCTCCGCCGGAGAGGACACCCCAGCCCAAGCCCAGGAAGCCCTGGCTCCGTCCACCTCCGCCCCAGGGGTTTTGGGCCACCCTCGTTCACCTTTCGCTTCCTCCTTTCTTCGTCGTCAAGGTGCTTCTCCTTCTCCGACTTTTTCTTCTTCTTCTTCTTCTTCTCCTTGTGTCTCTCCCGCTCGTGGTCTGACCTGTCATCGTAGTAACTGGAGTCGTGGCCGGACCCCGAGAGTTCCGTCACTTCGCTTCCTCCAACCTTGAGGACCAGCTTCAGGGGCTTCTCCAAGGGCTTGTCTGCGTAGTCTGTGGACACAGAGGCGGCCTTCACCGTGTGAGCTTGGGGAGGCCGCTCAGCGGCGCACACAGCCACCCGGCCGGAGGCCCCTCGGCCCAAGGTGAGGGGACACCGGGAGGTCACTGAGGTCCGGGGAGCGGGGAGGACAGGCCGAGCTGAGGTGAGCAGGGCCCTGCCGACCAGCAGAGAACGACGGCGGTGAGCGCAGAGGACGCGGGGGTCCTTCCCTCCCCGCCCAGTCACCCGCCACCGGACGGAGGGGTCTCCAGCCACTGTCGGAGGAACCAGCCCGCGCCTGGGGCCCCGGGGCCCAGTCCCGGCCCGCGAGCTCCGGGTCCCGGGTCGCCCCCTTCCCGCCCCGCCGCAGCCCCCGGGGCGGGACCCCTGCCACGGGGGGCAGGACAGCGCGCAGGGGGGAGAGGCCCCAGGAAGCGCGGCCGAAGAGAGGGGCGCTGCACGCGTTCCTCCAGGCGCGGCGACGGTGGCGGCGCGGCGCGCGCGGCGGGTTTGAAGCGCGCGGGGCGCCGGCTGCGGGCCCGGGCGGCCGGGGCGGCGGGCGCGGCGCGGGCATGGACGACGCCGTGGGGGACCTGAAGCAGGCGCTGCCCTGCGTGGCCGAGGCGCCCACGGTCCACGTGGAGGTGCACCAGCGCAGCGGCAGGTGCGCGCGGCCTCCGCCCGGCGGGGTCGGCCCAGGCCCCGGCCTCAGGCCGCGCCGCGCCCGGCGAAGCCGGCCCCGCAGACTCCGTTTTGGGAGACGCCCTGCGCCCTCCCCCTCGCCCGCCGGCCCCTCTCCCCGGCCGGGCCCTCGGGACGATGGGCCCCGGAGGTGCTGGCGGCGGCGGGGCTCCACGGGGCCGGGCGCTCTGGGCGGCGGGCCCCGCCGCAGGGGCCGCTGGAGGGCCTGGGCCCTCGGGGGGCAGCGAGCGCGGGCGGCAGGGGCTGACGGCGGGCCCCAGCCCGCGAAACTCCTCCGGGGCCCCCAGCTGCGGGCGTTTCACTCCCCCCGCCTTGCCGCTGCTTCCCGGCTGTGGGGCTGGCACCGAGGCGGCAGTCCCAGCTTGCTGACCAGCAGCCCAGGTGGCACCGACTCTGCCTTCACCCCCTGCCTCTGAGGGGCCTGGGCAGAGCCCTTGGGCAGCTTCCCTGGGTCACACAGCCTGCAGTTACCGCCAGCACCTAGTCGGCACAGGGTCACTCCCGGCAGGCCCTCCTGCCAGCCCCTCCGCGGGTGCATTTCCCCACTGTGGTCTGGTTTTAATCATTCTTTCTTAAGATGTTAGGTTTTTTTTTTTTTTAAACTCAGATCTGATTTTATGTGTTTTGTGTTCCTAGCACTGCAAAGAAAGAGGATATAAAGCTGAGTGTTAGAAAGCTACTCAACAGGCATAACATTGTGTTTGGTGATTACACCTGGTCTGAGTTTGACGAGCCTTTTCTCACCAGAAATGTGCAGTCTGTGTCTATTGTTGACACGGAATTAAAGGCTAAAGATCCGCAGGTAACTTAATTCTCAGAGCTGAGAAACAGTTAACCCGTGGCCCGAGAACATGCATTTGCTGTTTTGATAGTGTGTTGTATAGATTTATTTGATTTCCTTTCTCGTCACAGCCTATTGATTTGAGCGCGTGCAATATAGCACTTCACATCTTCCAGCTGAATGAGGATGGCCCCAGCAGTGAGAATCTGGAGGAAGAGACAGAAAACATAATTGCAGCAAGTCACTGGCTCCTGCCTGCAGGTATCTGCGACCGTAGCAGTAGGTGGCTGCGCGAGGGCGGGGGGCAGCGCACACCTCAGGCTCCGGATATCGGATATCGTGCGTCTGTTGTGTGGAGTTTTAGGGCGTTTCATCTGTTAGGAGGTATATCACAGGAGAGAAATGTAGAAATTCCCAGGATGAGGCTGCTTGGATGGGTCTCACAGCCGGTGCTGGTTGAGGATGACGCTGGCGCTCTTCTTTCCTGCCCAGTCGGCCAGCCTTGCTGGACCACTCCTTCCTCCCACCCTCTCTGTACTTCTCTGTGCCAGTGGGATCTAGCAGGCTGAATCCCACATCTAATCCACGTTAGGCCTGACGTCTTGAAAACTAGACTCCACCTGCCACTCGGCCCTGCCAGAGCATTCGCCTGGGGGGAGAGTGGTGAGTTCGGGGCAGTGCTGGGTCCACGCGCAGGTCCACAGAGGGTTTGTTATCTGCCCAAAGCCACACGCGACTGCCGCTTAGTCAACATCGTTAACTTAGAAATGACTGTGAAAGTTTAGCTTCTCTGTAACCAGAATAGTAGCTTGCTGCGTCTGGAGCAGTTGAGGATGTCAGTGGCTCAGGGTGAACGTAACCAATAGGTACAAGGCTTGCTTTCCTAACATCTGGTTTTGTCTTTTTCTCTCAGCTGAATTCCATGGGCTTTGGGACAGCCTGGTGTATGACGTGGAAGTCAAATCGCATGTGAGTTATGCTTTTTCCTGAAAGGCTTCCGTATTTCAGGTGCATCGTTCTTGTGTTCTCTCTAACGCCTCGTATCTCACACGGGCTTCTCGGAGTGCTGCTTGCCAGCAGCCCGCGCTCTGGGGGTCTGTCTGTGGTCCTGGGCCTCTGCTCTGGGCTTGCTCTGAGTGGAGCTGTACTCTGGGGAGCTCCCCTCGGGAGAAGGGAGAGGGTTCAGCAGTGAACCCGCTGGCACTGCGGTCCCACCGTTAGGCGCCTGTGGGCTGAGAAGGCAGTGTCAAGGGGCAGAGCGGGTGGGCGATGTGAGCGAGTACCACCGTGTCTGAGCCCTTCAAGGGGAAGAGTCCTACACACAGGTGAGGGGGGAGGACGTCAGAAAGTCCGTCCCCACCACCCCCGTCGCCCACCCCAGCTCCCCTAGGAGCCCCGGCTGCTCTCTCAGCAAGCACAGCTTGTCCAGCGCTGTGTCCCGGAGGAAGGGTCTCTCACTCGGTGTCGCCCTCAGTTAAGCGACCTCCGAGTTTCCTTTCGTCCTTGTAAGGGTCACACCCAGCACTGGCCCGCTTAGATTTTAAGGTATCTTCTGAGGTGAGAGCTGAGTGTGCCTGGCAGGTGCTGAAGACTCTCCTTCCTTCTGCTCCCTCGGGGCACGTTCGGCTTATCCCTTGCTCTACCCGGGACTTTGCTTCTGTCTTTCCTTCCCCACACAGCTGCTCGACTACGTGACGACGACGCTGCTGTTTTCAGACAAGAACGTCGACAGCAACCTCGTCACCTGGAACCGGGTGGTGCTGCTTCACGGTGAGCGTTTTGGTTTCGTTTGACAGAGTACAGCTGCGTGGAGTCAGGCTTTTCTTCCTGCCTTTGCCCTGCGAAGAGCCACAGCTCCTCCTGCCCAGTGGGGCCAGGAACGTCTTCTGCGAAGCCAGTCATGTGCGTGCTGCCTGCGCTCTGGTTCCTTGACCCTTCGTAGGGCAGCCACCTGATCATCCCTTGTGACTTTTTATGCTGTTATTCAGCTTTCCCAGTATCTGCCTTGTTTCCCCACCATATGGGTTTCTCAGGATAGCAGTTGCCTTGTATTTCTTCATAGTAACCTTGGAGCTTCTCTTGATGGGTAATAAACCGCAAAAGCCCATACTTCACAGAACTCTGTCTGGTTCTCGGAAGAGAATACTGGGGGTGGTGGTGGTGGTGTTATTGTTACTATCCCAGGAGAGAAAAAGAATTGAGAGAAAGCCCAAATTATAGTGAGGTAAGAGCTATAATTAAAAGAGTGATTAACTTCCTTATACAATGAAGATTGTAGGCTTGTGTTCAATTTTATGAAAACAGTGTCTTTAGGGTGTCTTGGCAAATTTTTTAATACTAGAGTCAGAAGGTAATCACAAGGTGTTTTACTTAGTGCAGTACAGTATTTCCAGTTAGAATCGATTGTGTATTTACTTGTGAATTATGAAAAATGCAGAAGGTCAGAGTTGAATGCCATCGTTTTCTCTCGTCGCGTCAGTGTCCTCCTCTCCTGTCAGACTCCCGTGCTGAGGGGCACACACAGCCCAGGCCTTGCCCAACTGCTCTCCCTGTGCAGCCTGGGGCGCGGGCCCACGTGTGCGAGCTGGAGTGAAAGACGTGGGTGCCGCGGGCTTCAGGAACAGCAAACGCCAATGCCTTGAGCTCCTGATGGTTATCAGGAAATGCTTGTTTGACCTTTGAAAGGTGGATTTTCATAATCAGCGGATTTCATAGAAGATATGTAGGTACAGGGAGGGTTTCAGTGAAGGTGGAAAGAAATCAGAGTGGATTACGGGCCAAGGAGCTCCTGGTGATGTTTTCTAGCATTTACAAATTGTTAACAGATTTTCAGTAACTTAAGCGATTCTTGTGATGATAACATTTATAGCATTACAGTCTGTTCCTTATGTTATATCTTGTGAATAATGCAACTACTGTTTCAAAAAATCTGTTACAGCTCTAACTTACACTTGTTTGCATTTTGTGACAGGTCCTCCAGGAACTGGAAAAACATCGCTGTGTAAAGCTTTAGCCCAGAAATTGACCATCAGACTCTCGAGCAGGTAGCTTTGGTGACTGGAGAGGGGAGCCGCGGAGGCGGGCTCGCTGTTTCAGCTGTAATGGCGGGAGGGGCTGCTTCTATTTTTAAATCCTCTTACGTGAATAGTAGGTGTCTCAGTGTGAGGTAACGGATCCTTCTGTGCTCACATAGTCTTGAACTCTGATTCCAGTCTTCTTAAATGTGCTGAGACTCACCCTGTGACCAGCACGGGATCTCTCGTGGTGACCGCCCTGTGTACACTTGGAGGAGCGTGTCTGCTCGCGCGGGGTCGCCCGTCCCATGCTTGCTTGATGTCTGCATGGACCATCTGTCTGCCGTCCAAGCCTAGCCCTGGGTCTGTCTGCCGCTTTTGGGTGTAGTCCATTTATGGATCTATGGTTCTGCTACATTTATTTACTCCGGGCATTTCATGTAATGGAAATTATGCAGCATGTAGTAGTCTTTTCTGGTGGGTTCTGGTCACTTACCGTAGCGTTTTCCAAAGCTCTTCCGTGTTGCAGCGTATGTACTGGGGGCTCGTTCTGCTGAGTGTGGGCCATTTGGGGGTCTACGGCTCCCCTGCGTGTGGAGACTCCTTGGGCACCCGCTCTCCGCCTAGTTCCCCTGCTCTGCCCCCGGCGGTGGGGCCCCGCCCCCGGCGGTGGGGTGCTTCACGTGCGTTGCTAGGCCGTCTCATGCTGCCCCGCAGGCCACTCGTGTGCTCTGGCATCTTTTCTCGAGTTTTAAAACTTTCCTGAGTTGCACTTTGGATAGTTTTCTGCAGAAGCTGACCTCCTTTTACTTCTGTTTGGCGAAATTCCCATCTCTGAGAGTGGTTTTCTTGTCTGAAGATTGTTCAGTTCTGTTTATGCTCGAAGCTCTGTCCAGCAGTCCCATCCTCGTTACCGTCTGGGTCTGGTTAGCGTCACATGCTCTTGCTTCTTGGCGGGCCAGGTAACTGTTGAGCGTGGACACAGTGATTTGAAGTGACTGGATTCTCTGCTTGTCTTTAACGACGGCTGGGTTTTATTCTGACAGGGGTTTGGGTACTTGCGTTTGGTGTGATCCTTTTGAGGTCTGTTTATAAGCTTTTTCAAGAGTAGTCTCAGTGTGGTCTAGACTTCACCCTCAGGAGGAGCCTTCTGGGGTCTCGGTTGAGCCCCTGAATCAGCAGGGAGCACTCTCACCCCTCGGCCCTGGGCCTCGAGCACTCGAGCGCTGGGCTCCCTCTTCACACGCTGCTGCCCCGAGACGGTCGCCGGGCTTCACTGCTGCGTCTCCCTCCTCCCTGGAACCCTGCTGTGTGGCCTCCAGACACCTCAGCTGCTTGAACTCTGGCCTCCGCCTCCTCGGCTCAGTACCCTGGCCTCTCCTGCTGGGTCCCCTCCAGTGTCACTCCAGGCAGGAGATCAGGGCCGTCGCACTTGCCGCTTGCCCGCCTCCAGGTCACAGTCCCTTCTCAGACATTGTTTCACTAGTGTGTCCAGTTTTCTAGTTGGTTAAGGCAGAAGGTAAATCACCCTTTTAGCCTAGTATGACTTCAGAAGAGGAAATCCTATGAGATTTACTTTTAAATCTGTTTTCTTTTCAAAACTGTCTTAAAAGCAGGGAAGTTGCTCTGTTTCAGCCCTTTGTTTTATGCTCGGTATCTTGGCCTGTATCTCTACATAGTGAAACACATCTGTGTTTGGTAACCTCTGGGGGCAGTTTCCTGAAACACTGGACGGTGGAGGTGTTATTACAGGAAATGTGGCGTTTCCCAGCACAGAGATCTGGAAATTGGCATTTATTTTGTGGCAAGAAGAAGCCTCATCAAGCCTTTTTGCTTTATTAACTGAAGTCCCCTTTCCTTAACACTCAAAATGCTTTATGATTAATTTTGTGATATTCCACCCAATCTATATTCACTAGGTTGTCTATCTTCCCCTTCTCTTCTTTTGTAAACAAAATTACTAAATGATGTTTTTCAACTGGAAAGTCAGTGATACTTTTTAAAATAATTATTTTTCCCCTGTGGACTCTCAACATGAAAGAAACTGTAAAAAGGATCTGGGAGTTGGCTTCTCTGCTGGCCGTTTCCTGTTTGATTCTAATCAGAACTAAGTGCATCCAGAGCCCTCGCTGACTCCATGGTGGATTTCAGACAGCATGTGTCCAGGTTCCCTTGGAGCTTTCCAGGGCTCCAGGTTTGAGGGAAGTGATTTTGTGCTGGAAAACAAATTCTCACATTCCTTTGGGTTTTGTGGAAGGAGAAAAAAATGTTCAACTGTGGGCAAAAGGCTTTTGATGCTTATGTTTTGATTTGTCTACCGTGTAATACAGGCAATGGTATAAATTATAAGTAGACTAGAAACAGCATTAAGAACTAATTATATTTAACTAGTTATGTTAACTATTGGAGAAGGAAATGCTAACTCAGTCCAGTATTCTTGCCTGGGAAATTCCATGACCAGAGGAGCCTGGTGGGCTGCAGTCCATGGGGTCGCAGAGTCAGACACGACCAAGTGGCTGAGCAACTGAAAAAGTATCAAGCATTCTTCAGCTCAGTTGCTCAGTCGTGTCCGGCTCTTTGCAGCCCCATGGACAGCAGCACACCAGGCTTCCCTCCATCACCAGCTCTCAGAGCTTGCTCAAGCTCATCCATTGAGTTGGTGACGCCATCCAACCATCTCCTCCTCTGTCGTCCCCGTCTCCTTCTGCCTTCAGTCTTTCCGAGCATCAGGGTCTAGTGAATCAGCTCTTCACATCAGGTGGCCAAAGTATTGGAGCTTCAGCTTCAGCATCAGTCCTTGCAATGAATGTTCAGGACTGATTTCCTTTAGGATGGACTGGGTTTGATCTCCTTGCAGTCCAAGGAACCCTTAAGAGTCTTCTCTAAGACCACAGTTCAAAAGCATCAATTCTTTGGTGCTCAACTTTCTTTATGATCCAGCTCTCACATCCATACGTGACTACTGGAAAAACCATAGCTTGACTAGATGGACCTTTGTTGGCAAAATAATGTTTCTGCTTTTTAATATGCTGTCTAGGTTGGCCATAGTTTTTTTTCTGAGGAGCAAGCGTCTTTTAATTTCATGGCTGCAGTCACTGTTCTCAGTGATTCTGGAGCCCAAGGAAATAAAGTCTGTCACTGTTTCCATCATTTCCCCTTCTGTTTGCCATGAAGTCATGGGAACAGATGCCATGATCTTCGTTTTTTGAATGTTGAGTTTTAAACCAACTGTTTGACTCTCCTTTTTCACTTTTCATCAAGAGGCTCTTTGGTTCCTCTTCGCTTTCTGCCATAAGGGTGGTGTCATCTGCGTGTCTGAGGTTATTGATATTTCTCCCTGCAATCTTGATTCCAGCTTGTGCTTCATCCAGTCTGGCATTTTGCCTGATATATTTGCATAGAAGTTAAATAAGCAGGGTGACAATATACAGCCTTGACGTACTCCTTGCCCAATTTGGAACCAGTCCATTGTTTCATGTCCAGTTCTAACTTGCTTCTTGAGCTGCATACAGATTTCGCGGGAGGCAGGTCAGCTGGTCTGGTATTCCCATCTCCTGTCCTCACAGGCAAGTCTGGCTCAGTCTCGTGTGGGGTCCCTGCTCCTTGCTCCTGGGTCCTGGTGCACAAGCTTTTGTCTGTGCCCCCAAAGTCTGTCTCCCCAGTGCTGGGGAAGCTCTGTGATCAGATCCCACTGGCCTCCAAAGTCAAATTCCCTGGGGGTTCTCAGTCCCCTTGCCGGATCCCCAGGTTGGCACATCTGTTGTGGGCCTCGCACGTTTGTAACAGTGCGAGGACTTCCTTGGTTTAATTGTTCTGCAGTCTGTGGGTCGTCTGCTCAGTGGCTCAGTGATGGAGATGACGGCAATCTCCTCCACGAGGGCTTAGGCCGCATGCCGCGCCTCCCAGGTCTGCTGCAGCCAGCGCCCCCGTGCCCCCGGCGGCCCCTGCTGACCCCCGGCTCTGCAGGAGACGCTCAGACACTCACAGCAGGTCTGGCTCAGTCTCGGGGAGTCCCGGCATCCTGTGCGCACAAGGTCTTGTTTGTGCCCTCTGAACATCTCTGGCAGGTTTGGGGTTTGATTCCAAACGTGATTTTTGTCCCCCTACCATCTTGCTGGGGCTTCTCCTTTGCCCTTAGATGTGGGGCATCTTTTTTGGATGGGATCCAACATTCTCCTGTTGATGGTTGTTCAGCAGCGAGTTGCAATTTGGAGTTCTCAGAGAAGATGAGCGTGCGTCCTTCTGCTCCGCCACCTTAGCACCCCTTTCTCTTGCGTTAATCGAAATGAAGATGCCATCAGTTTGAGACACTTAGTTTGCGCCAACTGGAACTGTTGACGGTGGCACATCTTGTTAGAGTCTTCTTAACTGTTAGTGTGCGGTTTGCAGGCACCGCGTCCTGGGTCAGCAGCAACAGAGCAGTCACTCCCAGCCTGCTGGGCACCTGAGCAGCGCTGCATCACAGAGATGGAGCTGGCTGCCACCAGGGATGGTGCGGGACTGCCTTGTAACGGTTGCTCTCCCTGTTTATTTAAACCATCTTAGGTACCGGTATGGCCAGTTAATTGAAATAAACAGCCACAGCCTCTTTTCTAAGTGGTTTTCAGAGGTAAGTATTTATACTAGCCTACTTCTCTGGATTGTCCACCATGCAGTTGAAAACTTGTCGGTAGATTAGGCAAACTCTTTCCTCCAAAAGCTTTAGGAGAGAAATAGGTAAAATAGGAACGTGAACAGGGACTCTGACTGTGTGGGCAGAGGAAAGTTCCAGAGCTTAGTGATAACCTGGAAACCACCTAAGGCCTGAGAGGACCCTCTGCTTGTCACCTCCAGACCCGGGCTGGGGCACGGGGCGTTCGGTGTTACCTGAGGCGGGAGGGGTCCCCTTCCGGCGGGACCGCACCCTCAGCTTGAGTCTTGTTCGTCAGCTGTGAACTGAGGCACTCAGGCTGGGTGATGTCACAGCTGCCCCCCGGCTCTGGAAGGCTCTGCTGCAGGCCCCCTGGCAGACGGTGCCCCTGGAGGACGGTGGGCAGGGACAGGCGTGCCCGTGGAGGTGCGCTTGGCCGATTTGCACCCGAGACCCAGCCCGCCCAGGACCGCCAGGGCAGGAAAGGGGGGAAGGGGGCCGAGGTGCGAGCATGGCCCCGCCCAGGACCACCGGGGCCGGAGAGCAGGCCTCTAGGTTCCCTGCAGACCTGGCCTCTCTGATTCAGGGAGTTTTCCGAGGGGCTGTCAGGAGACGGCGGGCTTGCGGGGCCCCCTGGGGTCAGCGCAGCCGGGTGGAGACTGGACGCATGCGTGCACCAGGCAGCTTGAAGTGCGTGAGTTGACAGTGAGGAGTGTTTCGCTTCCAGAGTGGCAAGCTGGTGACTAGGATGTTCCAGAAGATTCAGGACTTGATCGATGACAAGGATGCTCTGGTGTTCGTGCTGATCGATGAGGTGGGTGTGTTCAGACGTCACTGTGAGCGGAGGAAGCGCAGGACTGGGTGGCCTTTGGCGTTGCCGGTGCCGCCAGCCCGTGCTTGTCCAGCCCCTGAAGGCTGTGTCCTGCAGGCCTAGCCCCGGGGCCTCTCAGGCCCTCGGTGCAGTGCTCACGTGCCCCGCGTCCACCCAGCTGACCACCCCATCGCTCTGCGCCCACAGGTGGAAAGCCTGACTGCTGCCCGAAACGCATGCAGGGCAGGCACCGAGCCTTCGGATGCCATCCGGGTCGTCAATGCCGTCTTGACCCAAATTGATCAGATTAAAAGGTACCTCTGCACACATACACCCCCGGCCTCACCCCCAGCTTTTCCAGCTCAGAACGCATCTGGCACTGGGTGTGGACTCCGTCTTCTCTATGTTTGAAGCAGCGTGTGCTACATAAGCTTTTGACAAATTATGCACTTTTTACGTTATCAAAGTGTCAAAAATGTACAGCAAAGCTTTGGTGTGAGGAGAAGCTACCCTCTGCTCAGAAAAGGGGGTCTCCCTGACCCCCACCTGTCGCTCTGGGAGGAGTGGAGACTTGTCTCTGCAGTCTCTCTCAACTTCCTTGCCTCACGCGACTCAGGCCCGCCCCGGTGACCGTTTGTGAAAAGCCCGCTCCTGGCACGTGGCTCCCAGCTGTGTGTGGGGGCCCTGTGCGCACTCCACACTCACCGGCCTCTGCCCAGACTCCTGGGCCCCGCGTGCCTCCCTCACCTGGCTCAGCCCTGCCCACCCTGCAGAGGACTGGCTGCCTGTGGCCAGAGGACAGGGGTCGGTCGGGGGGCAACCGTGCAGGCGCTCCCCAGCCACAAACCGGCCAGGGGCCTGTGTGCCGCCTCGTCCCCGGGACTCGAGCCCAGCAGGCCGGGCGCTGTGCTCCCCAGGGTGCCCCCCCCCCTCCGTGCCCGCCCGGGGGTCAGCAGACTGGATGACAGGGCATCTGGGGAGTTTGGGAGCCAGAGGGGAGGGCCGCTAGGCCCCAGGGTGAATCGGGCAGCTCGGTGCCACGGCTGTCGGGGCAATGAGAGTGACGCGCGGGTGTGGCCGTGCCCAGGCAGGGCAGGGTCGGCGCTGGGGCGCAGGGACGCTGTGCAGAGTGAGGGCTTCACCGCGGTGAAGGGGGCAGGGAGCGGTCCAGCTGGGGACCGTGAGAGCTGTCCATGGGCGGGGAGCTCGCAGAGCGGGAGTCGGGGGCTCTGCACCGTCGCAGCCGGAGCCTGGCAGCAGCGGGGGCCAGGTGGAGTGCGAGAAGCGGGGCCTCAGAAGGCCTCGCGGGCGGGGGCCGGGCACAGGGCGGGAAGCCAGCTGGGCCCTGGCGCCGGTCTGTCCTCTCACTGCGTGTGTCAGGGCGGGGGGGTCGAGTCCCTGTGGCCCAGGGTGACTGGGCCCGCCCTCTGCCCACAGGCACTCCAACGTGGTGATCCTGACCACGTCCAACATCACAGAAAGGATCGACGTGGCCTTCGTGGACAGGGCTGACATCAGGCAGTACGTCGGGCCGCCCTCTGCAGCGGCCATCTTCAAGATTTACCTCTCCTGCCTGGAAGAGCTGATGAGGGTGCCTTGAGTTTTTTCTTGCTCTCCTGAGAACACGTTACCTTTCTTGTGGGTTCTTGACTTGTTGGCATAACTTAACAATGGCTGCTTCCTGTGCAGAAGGAGGTGTCACTCAGCCTGCACCCTGCCGTCTTACACTGAACTGCAGTTGTTGGGTCTGCAGGTTGAGCGCAGGGGAAATCACTGACCCGCTGCTTCTGCTGCCCCGTCCTCTCTCCCGCAGTGCCAGATCATATACCCTCGCCAGCAGCTGCTGACCCTCCGCGAGCTGGAGATGATCGGCTTCATTGAAAACAACGTCTCCAAGTTGAGCCTCCTCCTGAGCGAAATCTCAAGGTGTGTGCTGACCTCACTGTTTCTTTTTAAAAAATTTTTGGAATTTAGTTGATTTGCAATAAATACTGTAGAGCGAAGTGACTGGGTTATACACACACAAGTGCCACTTATGGCTGGAAATCCTCTTTCTCTACTTCCTGAATCATCACTGATGACAGGATTTTTCTCCCTCACTGAGTTATCATTTAGGGCTGGGAAGCTTTCTTCTCCGTCACCTGACTTACCCTTTGTGGCCGGGAATCCTGTTTCACCGTCTTCCTTTGGGTGTTTTACCCTTCGTGACTGCGGTTCTCCCTTCTCTATCACTTCACTTTCCATTTATGACGTGCAGCCTCTTTCTCTGTCTCCCGATTCATCGTGTAATGCTGGGAAACTTCTCTATGACCTTATCAGTTCAGTTCAGTCGCTCTGTCGTGTCCGACGCTTTGCAACCCCAAGGACCGCAGCACGCCAGGCTTCCCTGTCCATCACCATCTCCTGGAGCTTGCTCAGACTCCTGTCCATCGAGTCGGTGATGCCATCCAGCCATCTCATCCTCTGTGTTCCCTTAAAATTCCAGGTATGGGTCGGATTCTTTTTCTGTATCTTGATCATCTTGTGTGATGGCAGCACTTTTTTCTGTGGCCACGGTTATTATCTGTGGCTGGATACTTGTTATTTGTAAGCATCTCTTTTAGGGAAAATTTATGACTGGAAACTTTGTTTCTCATCTGCTGAGTTCTCATTAGTGACTGGAGACACTTCGAGTTATCGTTATGGCTAGAAACCTTATTTTTTATGAACTAATTTATGATTTATGACAGGAAATCTTTGTTCTCCATTACTTGACTTATTACTTATGACTGGAAGGCCTGTCTCTTATACACATCTAGATGTGTATAAGAGACAGGCCTGGCGCGCTGCAGCCCCTGGGGTCGCAGAGAGTCAGACACGGCTGAGTGACTCGGCAGCAGCGTGTCAATCCCAGTCTCTCGATTGATGCCTCTTCCCCACCCCCCTCTGGTAACCCGAGGCTTGTTTCCTGAGTCGGAGTCAGTTTCTGTTCTGCAGGTAGGTTCGTCTGTGTGGGCTTTAGATCCCCTGTGTTAGTGGCAGCACACGGTGCGTGTCTTTCCCTGTCCGTCTTGGCTCACTTAGTAGGCTCACCTCCCGGCCCATCGTGTTGCTGCAGACGGCATTCTCTCCACTGTGGAGCAGCCCTGCGCGCTCCGTGGGCCGCGCCGCCCGCCCATCCACGTGCCGGTGGGCGTCTGGGCGTCTCTGTGTCTCGGCTGTTGGGCGCGGTGCTGCTGTGCACACAGCGCTGTGTGGGTTTCCTGAATTTCGGTTTTCTCAAGATGCTTGCCCAGGAGTGGGGCTGCCGGGTCACATGGTAGCTCCGCCTTGAGGTTGTTAGGGAACCTCTGTGCTGCTCTCCGTCGGGGGCGCATCAGTTTGCATTCCCACCAGTGGCGTGGGAGGGGTCCCCTCTCTCCACACCCTTTCCAGGACCCGTTGCTTGTAGGCGTGATGGTGACTGTGCTGACCAGTGTGAGGTGACCCTTACTGTAGTTTTGATTTGCGTTTTTCTCATGAATAGTGACGTCGAGCTTCTTTCCATGTGTCTGTTTGCCATCTGTATGTCTTCTTTGGAGAAATGTCTGTTTAGATCTTCCACTCATTTGGGGATTGTCGCGCTGTTTGTTTTTTTTGATATTGAGCTGCATGAGCTGCTTCTATGTTTTGGATATTTAATTCCTTGTCACTTGCTTCATTTGCAAGTGTTTTCTTCCATCTGCGGGTGACCTCACTTCTGCACCCTAGAGAAGCCCGTTCCCTTTGGTCACGGGGTGGTCGTTGCCTGTAGCACCCGAGGTGGTGATGTGGGTTGGGTGGCAGGGGCTGGATCCCAGGGCGTCGCCCCCACAGCAGATGCCCCCCGGCCTCCCCGACCGTGGGCTCCTGGATGGGAGGGGGAGGCCAGCTGCCTTCCCCGTGTGCCCACGGACAGCCAGCCAAGCACCACGCTAGTACAGGACAGGCTTTCAGGTTACGGCTGTCTGTAGCATCGGTGGATTCTTAAACAGTGTTTGTTAAGTATTTACCAACGGCCGAGAAAGGAAAGTGGAGGCTTTTTCTTTGATGAGCAGCGTAAACAGTTAAACAGTTGGGCCCTGGCCTTGGTGCTGTGGGAAGGACAGTGTGTGATCCCGCTGCCTGGCTGCTGAGAGCCGCGGCCCACGGGCAGGTCACCGGCACCCCGGCCCGAGCCCGTGCTGGCAGCACTGGCAAGTGCTTGGGGGCCCGGGATCGAGCCGGGAAGTGGAGCAGAGCCTCTGAGGACAGCTGGGCTCCGGATAAGCTGGGGCGGCCAGGTAGGCCGCGCCCACTGTGTGAGGGCCTCAGGTGGGCTGTGGGCAGACGCCAGGCGCCAGGCGCGCCGGCGGGGCTTTGGAGAGGCTTAGTGACAGTGGCCACGGGGGACAGAGGGCCGCAGTGCAGGCTTGTGCGAGCTCAGCCGTGGGTGGCGTCAGGACCCTGCCCCTCCTGGGGCGGCAGCTGAGGCCTGCAGGAGGCTGCCCACCCCCCGAGGGGCTCTGGGAGAGATCGGGGACTCGTCCCGGAGTGCACCGCGGTCCATGTGGAGCTGACGCCAGTGTGGTCATGTTCACAGGAAGAGTGAGGGCCTGAGCGGCCGCGTCCTGAGGAAGCTCCCTTTTCTGGCTCACGCGCTGTACATCCAGGTGAGTGCCTGGGCCCCGCCCCGCCGCCCGCTCTGTCTGCAGGGCTGGCCTGCCACCCTGCCCACGCGCTGTACATCCGGGTGAGTGCCTTGGCCCCGGGCCCCTGCCGCCCGCTCTGTCTGCAGGGCTGGCCTCAAGGGGAGTCCCACCTGCCACCCTGGGGTTTCCGCCGCCTCCCGTGTTTCTGAAGTGACAGGCCCGGGGGCAGTGGAGGGCTGGCATGTGTCTGCTCACTTCACTGGTGTGTGGAAAGGGCCTCCCTGCCACCTCAGAGTGCTTGTGCCCTGGAGGCGGGTGCTACCGGCCACCCCCACCCCGAGGGCAAGGACCGCCATGATGCCGTGTATTTTCCAGGCCCCCACCGTCACCATCGAGGGCTTCCTCCAGGCCCTGTCTCTGGCCGTGGAGAAGCAGTTTGAGGAGAGAAAGAAGCTCTCGTCGTGCGTATGACCTGGTGCCTCCGCCCTCACCGAGCACACTGCGGGAAGGCGCCATCGCTTCCTCAACGCAGCGGCTGCCCCAGGACATCTGAGGCCACAGCTGAGGCCTGCAGCCTGCTGCGGTTCTGGAAGCATGCTGTGCTTACCCGGTGTTGCTCAAGAAGCGTGTTGCGTTTACGTACTTTAAGTGCACGTTCGAAGGCAAAACAGTCTGTTTTCTGTTTTGAAAGACGATCATCTGAGCTCAGTGTCTCTTTATAAAGAACTGTCTAGATGTCCTGATTCTATCCTGCTTCTGGTTGATTGGACCCAAAATGCTGACGTTGTATTTAACAAGATGGTTACTGTAAGTTTTATAGAAACAAAAGAGAAACTGCGTGGCCTTAAAGAAGAATGTAACCACAGCATTAAAAAGCTCACGCTGCTCAGGACGAGGCCGCGTTGGCTTCCTGCGCAAGCTCGTCCTGGGTGGTGCGCACGCTCTGGAGACTGTGCGGTGAGTAAGAGCCTGTCCTGTGTTAAGAAACCAAGAGAGAGGTTTAAGGCCAGCGCTCTCTGGTTGCAGGTTCAGCAGCTCCGCTCGCCGGGGAGGGGCAGCTGACGGGGCTGCCTCCCTGGGGACCCGCGTGGCCGGCCTCACGGCGCTGCTTCCCGGTGAGGCGTTTGTTGAGGGACGGTAGTCATGGCTTAAACGAAGATTCCCGATAACAGATGTAAAATGAACTGGCCCATAATTGGTGTATTCCACAGAACCTTGTTTTGCTTTTATCTCATGCTAAAATAAATTTCATATCACTGTTTTATAAAACATTTTTAAAAGAATGTTACCTTTGTCTTAAAATTTTTTAAGTATTAAAAATCTTTTTCCAAAATTTTCTCATTTTGGTTCTCTTAACACTCCAAACGCTTTGAGTCACTCACACAATGACATAACTTCAGCCTGTCTTACCCCGTGGGGGTGGAGGTGGGCTGTCTGCAAGTGGCCGTGCAGCCTGGGGAGGCCCCCGGGTCAGAGCCGGGCTGGAGTGGGGGCCCCAGGGTTCCACCCCTGGGCCGTCAGCCAGCCTTGGCTCCGGTCAGGTCCAGGGCTAGAGCAAGCACGGCCTTGGGGGCCAGGGCCCGGCTCTGTGCTTTCCTCAAGACCCTGAAGTAGGGTGAGAAGGGAGATCTGGGGGCGGGGGGTGGGGGTTGCTCCATGCCCCACGGTTGCTGCTGAGGAGCCCAGCGGCCCGATGGGAAGAGAGGGTCTGGGGAGGAGGGGCTGCCCAGGGCGGGGCCATGTGCAGGGGCGGACAGGTGAGTGAGGGGGCAGCCCAGGGGGGAAGCCCGAGCGGGCTGGGGGCGGATGGGCGAGGCCTGTACCTCGAATCAGGGGTGGCCCGTCCCCCAGGCCCTTGCCCAGAGTGGGGGGGTGTCTGGTGCCGCCGCCCACGGACACCAGGGGGCAGCGCCGCTCTGCGGGGTGGACAGGAGGGGCCTGGGGCCGAAGGGGGCGCGGTGCGCAGAGGCCGCCTCGCTGTGTCCCCACCCGGCCGGGTAGGCCCGCGCACACGCCAGCCGCGGGCGTCCAGGCCCCGCGGGCGTCCGAGCGCGCATGCCCGGCGGCGGTGGGGCGTGGGTGTGCTGACCACTGCCTCGGGCGCCAGCTCACTCTGGGTCGGGGGTGGGGGCTGGGCCTGGTAGGAGGAGAGGTCGCACCCGGGCCCCCAAGCGGAGGCGGGCCCCAGCCTTGTGGGCACTTTCTGGGCCATGGCTGAAAGCCCAAGGTGCCCGCGGCTGGGCCCTGGGTTCAGGATGGGGCACGCTGTCCTCCCACGGGGGCAGGCTCCTGGGCGGGCGCGGGCGGGAGAGGGGCCTGAGCGCCAGCCTGGGACGCCCGGGGCGCGGAGCTGCTCGCCCGGCTTCTGCTGAGTCCCCGGCCCAGCACGCAGGCCTCGGGTCCGGCCCCTCCGCGGGCAGGGGCACCTGCGAGAGAGGCTGAGGACACGGCAGGACGACCCGGAGGCCGAGGTGGCGCCACGGAGGAGGCGCGCGCGGAGCCCCAGCCCCTCTGCCCGGCGCGGAGGCGGCGCGGGCGCCAAGGCCCCGCAGAGAGCGGCCCCCGCGGCCCGGCACGCCCGCCCGAGCCCGAGGCCCGGCCGCGCGGCTGCGGCCCAGCGAAGGGGCCGCCCCGGGAGGGGCTCCGCTCCCCCGGCGGCCGCGCTCCCCGGCTCAAGCGCCCTTCCGGCCGGGGAGCTGGGTTTCCCATCCCCCGAGTTCTGATTTCTGGCTCAGACTCCTTTCCGTCCAGAACTGCGGCGCCCGCCCTGCGGCGTCACCGCGAGCTCCGGGCCGTCCTGCCGGGCGCGGCTGCCGGGCGCGGGCCGCCTGCTGCTGGAAGCCCGTCTCCTGTCCTTCGTCAGGAGTCAGGCCAAGACGACGTCCTCGCCAGTCCCCTGCGCCATCATCACTGACCGCAAGCCCCTCCTGTATCCGCTGACGCCATTCACGACGCGAGGCCTTTCCTCCCAGAGCCACCGCTTCAGGGCGGGAGGGGACCCCACGCCGCGTCGCCGGGGCTGCGCGTGCCGCGCGGGGCCCTCGCCTGCGCTTTGCGTGCCGCGCGGGGCCCTCGCCGGGGCCGCGGATGCTGCGCGGGGCCCTCGCCGGGGCCGCGCGGGGCCCTCGCCTGCGCCGCGCGTCCTGCGCGGGCCCTCCCGGCACCGCCGCGCCTCTGCGCGGGGCAGCCTCCGTCTGACCGCCTGACCCGCGGTCTGCGGCCAGGAGACGTCTTGGCGCGTCCGCCCGCGGGGGCTCTGTGGCTGGAGTCGTTTCGTGTTGCCCGGGCGGCCGGTTGCGGCTGGAACTTGGCCCCGGGCCCCGGGAGTTTGCACCCCGGCTGGGAAGCCGCACGCACGCGGCCCCAGCTTGGCGCTCGGGGCTGAAGCTTCTCCTCCCGGTGTCGCCGCGACGGGCGGCCACCTCCCGCCGCCGCCCCAGCTCCGCTCCCGCGCGAACTCCGCGCGCTTCCCAGTCCTGCGCGGCCGCGGCCCCTCCGCGCTCCGGCCGCCAGCCCCGCTTCCCGCGTCCCCGCCGCCGCGTCCCCGAGGCCGAGCACGGCCGCCCCGAGGCCCGTCTCCTTTCCTGGGACCCGGGTCGCTGCTGGTGGGGGGCTGTTTACGGCAGCGCTGCCGTTGAGGACCAGAAGCCTGCCTCCCCGCTGCCGCGCTGCCACGGCGGATCCTCTTCTCTCCCGGGAGACCGTTCATGGCCGAGCAGCCTCTTTCTCCATAACTTAGGACGAGCCGCCTTGGTTTCTATCACCCGGCAGCATTTAGGCCTGGAAAGCTTCCTTCTCTCCACTGGCGTGTCATTTATGAGTGAGACACTGTTTCTCTGTCACCTGCATCACTAATTACTGGAAGCCTTCTTTCCCGCCTTATTTGTGACCAGAAAACGTCTTTCTCCATCACCTCAGTTCTCTTTTTTCTCTAGAAACCCCCTGTCTGTATCACCTGAATGATTACTTGTGACTGGAAGCCTTTCTCTATAAGTTCTCATTTGTGACTCAAAACCCTCTTTTCTAGCCTGTGAACTATGGCCTAAAACTGGAAGCATTCTTCGCCTATCACCTGAGTTACGTTTTTGATTGAAAAGCTTTCATTTTCTCTCACTTGATGGATTTCTGTGTCCCCTGAGTTGCTGAGGACTGGAAACACTCCGCCGCATGACTCGCCTCTTACGGCGTGAATCATCCCGTATCACCTGCCGAATCAAGGGAAAGCAGAAAACCCTGCCTGTCGGCAACCACTGTTGCCGGGTGCCACTTATGGCTGGAAATCCTCTTTCTCTACTTCCTGAATCATCACTGATGACAGGATTTTTCTCCCTCACTGAGTTATCATTTAGGGCTGGGAAGCTTTCTTCTCCGTCACCTGACTTACCCTTTGTGGCCGGGAATCCTGTTTCACCGTCTTCCTTTGGGTGTTTTACCCTTCGTGACTGCGGTTCTCCCTTCTCTATCACTTCACTTTCCATTTATGACGTGCAGCCTCTTTCTCTGTCTCCCGATTCATCGTGTAATGCTGGGAAACTTCTCTATGACCTTATCAGTTCAGTTCAGTCGCTCTGTCGTGTCCGACGCTTTGCAACCCCAAGGACCGCAGCACGCCAGGCTTCCCTGTCCATCACCATCTCCTGGAGCTTGCTCAGACTCCTGTCCATCGAGTCGGTGATGCCATCCAGCCATCTCATCCTCTGTGTTCCCTTAAAATTCCAGGTATGGGTCGGATTCTTTTTCTGTATCTTGATCATCTTGTGTGATGGCAGCACTTTTTTCTGTGGCCACGGTTATTATCTGTGGCTGGATACTTGTTATTTGTAAGCATCTCTTTTAGGGAAAATTTATGACTGGAAACTTTGTTTCTCATCTGCTGAGTTCTCATTAGTGACTGGAGACACTTCGAGTTATCGTTATGGCTAGAAACCTTATTTTTTATGAACTAATTTATGATTTATGACAGGAAATCTTTGTTCTCCATTACTTGACTTATTACTTATGACTGGAAGGCTTCCTTATCTATTACTGAGATACCACTTACATCTAAAAATCTTCTAAGTTTTAGCTTATGACTGGCACCTTCTTTTCAATCACCTGAGTTATCACCTATGACTGG
>SJYT01020131.1:43453-65146 GCA_006410635.1 Cephalophus harveyi | reverse complement strand
TTTTTGAGATTGCATCCAAGTACTGCATTTCGGACTCTTTTGTTGACCATGATGGCTACTCCATTTCTTCTGAGGGATTCCTGCCCACAGTAGTAGATATAATGGTCATCTGAGTTAAATTCACCCATTCGTCCATTTTAGTTTGCTGATTCCTAGAATGTCAACGTTCACTCTTGCCATCTCTTGTTTGACCACTTCCAATTTGCCTTGATTCATGGACCTAATATTCCAGGTTCCTATGCAATATTGCTCTCTATAGCTTCAGACCTTACTTCTAACACCAGTCACATCCACAGCTGGGTATTGTTTTTGCTTTGGCTCCATCCCTTCCTTCTTTCTGGAGTTATTTCTCTGCTGATCTCCAGTAGCGTGTTGGGCACCTAATGACCGGGGGAGTTCCTCTTTTGGTATCCTATCATTTTGCCTGTTCATACTGTTCCTGGGGTTCTCGAGGCGAGAATACTGAAGTGGCTTGCCGTTCCCTTCTCCAGTGGACCACATTCTGTCAGCCCTCTCCACCATGACCCGCCCGTCTTGGGTGGCCCCGCGGGCATGGCTTAGTTTCATTTGTGATTAAGAAACTTTTATTTTCATGACCTGGATTATCATTTGCAACTGAATACCTTTCTTTGCCCAAGGTCTACATCATAATTTATAACAGGAAACCTTTTCCATCACGAAATGTTTCATTCACAATTGAATAGCCTTTCCATCTATCCCCTGCCTTCGCATTTAGGTCAGAAACCTACTTTCTCTAGCACTTGGGTTATCACCATGAGTGGACTCTTATCCACCACCTGAGTTGTTATTAGTGAAAAACCTTTGGTCTCGATCGCATTATCATTTACACTTGGAGATCTTCGGTCTCTATCACCTGAGTTAACGCTTCTGACAGGAGACCTTTCTCATCTGAGTCAGTGTTCGCGACTGGCACACTTTCCCTCTGTCAATTCTGCTGCCCTTTGGACTGGACATCTAGTGAAAAACCTTTGGTCTCGATCGCATTATCATTTACACTTGGAGATCTTCGGTCTCTATCACCTGAGTTAACGCTTCTGACAGGAGACCTTTCTCATCTGAGTCAGTGTTCGCGACTGGCACACTTTCCCTCTGTCAATTCTGCTGCCCTTTGGACTGGACATCGCTTTTCTCCGTTACCTGAGTGTGCTTCGGCAGGAAACCACTGCCACCTTACTTGTGATCTGTGACTAGAACCCTTTTCCTAACACCTGATTTACCCTTTATGACTGGAAACCTTTCTCAATTATTTATGACTGGAACTTTAGCCTCAGACACATGCCTGGTCATTTCTGAAGGAACATTTTCTTTCTCTGTCACCTTGGCTGTGATTTATGGCTTCAGGCCTTGCTTTTCTGTTACTGAGAGCTTGTTTTTGTAGGCACTGGGCAAAGAAGGGTGTCCAGTTGCAAGAGAATTTCAGAAAGCGTCTACTTCTGCTTCATTGACTACGCTAAAACCTGTGACTATGTGGATCACAACAGACTAAAATTATTAAAGAGATGGGAATACCAGACCATCATACCAGCCCCCTGAGAAATCTGTATGCAGGTCAAAAAGCAACAGTTAGAACTGGACATGGAACCACAGACTGGTTCCATACTGGGAAAGGAGTAATTCAGGGCTGTATATTGTCCCCCTGCTTATTTAACTTATATCCAGAGGACATCATGAGAAATGCTGGGCTGGATGAAACACAAGCTGGAATCAAGATTGCTGGGAGAAACATCAATAACCTCAGATATGCAGATGACACCACCCTTATGGCAGAAAGTAAAGAAGAACTAAAGAGCCTCTTGATGAAAGTGAAAGAGGAGAGTGAAAAAGCTGGCTTAAAACTCAACATTCAGAAAGCAAAGATCATGGCATCCAGTCCAATCACTTCATGGCAAATAGATGGGGAAACAGTGGCTGACTTCATTTCTTTGGAGCTCCAAAATCACAGCAGATGCTGACTGCAGCCATGAAATTAAAAGACTCTTACTCCTTGGAAGGAAAGTTATGACCAACCTAGACAGCATATTAAAAAGCAGAGACATTACTTTGCCAACAAAGATCCGTCTAGTCAAGGCTATAGTTTTTCCAGTCCTCCGTCTCTGCCCGGTTCTGGGTCCATGCTTGGATACTTGGTTTATCTCAGGGTCCTCCCACGTGTGTGCTCGTCTCTCAGCCAAGATGGGTTCCAGGGGCGGGGCTCGTGGGTGGGTTACCTCGTGCTCTGAGGTGACACCCTCCGTTTGACCTCCAGAGAGCGGTTCTGTGCCTGTGCAGTCAGGAAGGTCTCCTTGCTTGGACCCCAGGGAGGCGTGCCCCCAGGGGGCTGGGGCCAGAGCTGAACTTGGACCCCAGGGAGGCGTGCCCCCAGGGGGCGGGGGCCAGAGCTGGACTTGGACCCCAGGGAGGCGTGCCCCCAGGGGGCGGGGGCCACCCCAGTCGACAGGCTCGGCTCCTCTGGGCGCCCCGTGTGTGTCTTGAGAAAGGCTGCTTCCGTCCCCTTGCGGCTGCTGACCCCTCCGGCCTGCGTCCTGGGGCTGGACGTGTGCCCGTCGCGCGGCTGCGCGCTGCTTCTGTGCAGCCGCCACGGCGCGGCCACACTCGCTGCAGGCTCCCTGTGCACGCAGGCCTGGGGGGGCTCCCGCAGTCCCAGGGGGCTGGCCCGTGTCCAGGACGACAGGAAGGTGTCCGGGCTAAACGGGGCCCTGAGCAGATGGCCGGTGCCCCCACCCCATCTCCACGATCTTACAGAGCCCGGCCAGGGACCCTGGCGGTGACCTGGAGGCCAGAACCGAGCGGACGTGCTGCCTGTTGCCCCACAGAGGCTCACTGCCGCCCCGGGGTGGCTGCTCCACTCCTCAGAGAGCCTGGGGAGAGGGGCTGCGCCCGCCGCTCAGCGGAGCCGCACAGCGACCCTCCCGGGGGCCCCCGGTCCAGCAGGCCCTCCCAGGGAGGACCCTGGGGCCAGGGCCAGATTTCCTCTGGGCCCGGAACACGGCCACTCATATTTATCCAGCGCGTCTCAGACTTTAGAAACTCCAGGAAGTTCCCCTCAAGAGCCGTCTCTCCCGAGAGCCCTGTCTGTGGAAGCAGCGAGAACGAGCTTCCCTGGCCGAGGGCGGACGCCAGGCCCCGCGCTGGCCCTGTGCCCCTGCTCCCCGCGCCTTCCCGGGGCTCCCCGCCGCCGCGTCTGCGGGAGCCCGGGCGCACTGTGGGGGCCCCTCAGGAAGGCCAAGTTCCTCCCCTGGCGCGGGGTGAGGCCAGAAAGCAGGGACCACGGGAGGCGGGGCTGGGAGGGGAACTGCTTCCAGGAAACCCATGTGGTCGGCTTCCCGGAGAGGCGGGCGGAGGGTTCTCAGGAGCTTGCAATCCTTCCCCCACATCGAGGGGCAACAGAAGGCCATTTGAGGTCCCCTGGGCAGGCGGGAGAGTTCTTAGGGCTCAGCCCGGAGACCGCAGGCCCCGCGTTCCCCTGGCAGAGGCTCTCCCAGAGTCAATGCCTCTCAGAGGCCACCTGAACATCACAGGGGCCCAGGGGCCTCTGACCCAGCCAGGCAGGAGTCCTCGCAAAGGGGCAAAGCCAGGGCAGCAGCGCCCAAGGACTGAGGCCTCTGTGCCAGTGTTGAGGGCCAGGTGGGCCCACAGGGACCTGGAGCGATAGTGACCTGCCGCCCGGGGGGCAGGGGTCACAGCCATGGCCGTGCCAGGGTCAAGGGGGCAGCTCCAGGCAGCACGCAGTGCCAAAGCCTCCGGGGGTGGGCACGCCAGGCGTGACCTATGTTGTGCTTGACCCAGGGTTTTCTTTGCATAACAGTGCTGATCCATGCTGGGACTCCCGGCCGTCCACAATGGCTGGCCTGTGTCCAGGATGACAGGAAGGTGTCTGGGCTAAACGGGGCCCCGACAGACGGCCGGTACCCCCGCCCCCACCTCCACGGTCTTAGCCCAGCCAGGGCCCCTGGTGGCGACCTGGAGGCCAGCACAGAGAGGAAGAAGGCTGCGGTCTTGACCAAAATTTGGAGCGTCTTTCCTTCGCAAGTTTCGCAAAGAAGTGACTGTGTGAACACAGGTCCAAGGGTTGCGTGCCAGGACGAGTGTGAGCTCGGGTTGTCGGGAAAGTGCGAGCTCTAAGCCAGGGATCAGGGCACAGACCTGGGGGTCCGGGGGGCGGGTCTCCGCTGAAGCTGAGACAGAGGCATCCAGGGACACTCCCACTGGCCCCCAGCCACTGGTCCCTCGCCAGCCTCTGCAAGCAGGGCATCGCCCTCCTCAACTCGCCACACAAAGTGCTGCCGGCGAGCCCAGTCAGCCTGCTATCAGGACGCTCCTCAGAGACTGGAGACCAGGGAGGGGTTTCAGTGGACGAGGCGGCTGGTGGCCGAGCCCAGCATGACCAGGGCTCGTGGGCCTCGGGCGGCAGGGAGGCGCTGGCCTCATGGGCTCTGCTCTGGCCCTGGGCGGGGGTACGGTGGCCCCACCCACCGAGCCTGTCTCCCCTTCTTTCCTGCGCAGGCGGGAGGGTGGGCCTGGCCTCACTCGCCCACATTGTCCGGCTCCTGCCAGACATCAGATGAGAACTGCTGCGTGGAGATCCTGCCCCCGGCATTGCTGCCATGCCCACCCCGCACCATGGCAGGCACCGGGCGCGGTTTGCACGCTCCGTTGCCCCCCGCTGTCAGCGGGGCGTGTGGCTGTGTCCAGCATCTGGCCCACTCACAGCTGGCCTGCATGAAGCAGGACACGTGGACAGGCCTCAGATCGCCCAGGCCTCGGGGCCGCCTGAGTCAGCCCAGGCCCTGCATCCACACAGGCCCATCCGGGGGATTGGGCCACGCTGCTCCTCCTGGGGAGACGGCCGCTCAGAGACACGAACGTGGGCAGACACGACCAGACAGGGGCTGGGCTGTACGAGGGCCCCTACTCTGCACCCTGCGCCCCGCGCCCCGCCAGCCCTCCAGCCGCCTGGCACCCCGAGCGGCAGCGGGTCAGGGAAATCGCGCCAGGAAAACAGCCTCCTGTTTCCAATTGCACGGTTCGCAGCCTCTTCCTCCGAACAAATCCAGGAGGGCCCCTTGCTGTCGGTATTGTCTTGGCTGCGCCGGGTCTCTGCGAGCTCCAGCTGTGAGGAGCCGGGGCTCCCCTCTAGGGGCAGTGCCCGGCTTTCCGTGTGAAGCCCAGGCTCCACGTTCCCCGGCGCCAGCGGTTGCCACTCCCGGGCTCTGGAACACCGGCTCAGGGACTGTGGTGCACGCACTTCGGTGCTTCGAGGCACGTGGGGTCTTTTCAGTCCAGGATCGAATTCATGTGCCCTGCGCTGGCAGGGGGCGCTCAACCCTTGGACCACCTTGGAAGCCCCCCTGAGGACGTTTCTAACTGAATGGGCCCCTCCATCTGGGAAGGCTCAGCCTCTGAGCTCGGTCTGTGTCGACCCAGTGGGGGTCCACCTTTTCCCCAGTGTCGACCCAGTGAGGGTCCCCCTTCGTCCCCCTTTCCTCCCGTGTCAACCCGGCGGGGGTCCTCCTTTCTTCCGAGTCCCGGGGAGGCTGGTGTCTGGGTTGTGCCTCTCTCTGCTGGCTTTGCCGGCTGCCCTGAAGCCATCAGCTTCTCAAGCTCTGCATGCAAACCTCCGTCCACATGTCCTTTCTGCCTCATTCAGACTCAGAGTCTCCAGGGCCTCTGTCCTCAGGGTGCCCTCGCCGTGGGCAGATGCGGAGGCCAGCAGGGGAGGTGAAGGGCAGGGCCCGGGCCAGGGCGCGGCCCCCACGGTGACCAGTCTTGCGAGCTCCGGCCACCCCGAGCCGTCCCAGGGTCCAGCTGCCTGCTCCTGAAGGCAGGTGTTGGGCTCACGGAGTCCAGACCAGCACAGGGGCACCGAGCTCCGCCTTAGCTTTCGAGGGCAGGCCTCCCCCAACCAAGACACGACCAGCGGGGACCCGGCCCGAAGCCCTGGGCTGCGAGTTCTGTGACCTCGAAGGTGCTCTCTGTCGCGGTGCTGCCTCGCGGGGACCCAGGCCCTCTCCAGCCCTCCTCTTCACGACCCTGAGGTCACCACAGGCCTCTTCAGTTCAAACACTCCAGCTTGCTGGTAACGGTGGGGCCCAGAGAGGCTGAGAGACTTTTCTGGGGTCACATAGTCAGGAGCCTGGCCTGGGCAAGGCTGGTCTTGAAGCATCTGTGCCACCCAAGGGCGATGGACTTACCACACGCTGCAGGGTGGGGGGTGCGGGTGGGAGGTTTCTGCCCCCTGACTGAGGCTCTCATGCACCCGGAACCGGGGATCTCTGCTTGCCCCTGACGCTCGGGAGGCGGGGACGGTACGGTCACCAGGGGCTCGCATCCGGGCTGCGGAAGGTGCCCCACAAGCTCACACCCCACCCCAGCTGGCCAATCCAGGAGCTGCGCCATCTGGGCGCCCCGCCTTAGTCCTGTCTGGAGCAGGCACCTCGGGCTGTGGGCGGCTGAAGACGGGAGGCTGGGGCTGGGGAAGCCTGCGAGGTCATCAGGGCATGGGCCTCTGCCCAGGACGTGGCCGGGCCAGCCAGCCCTGCGGAACCTCCACGAGGGATGCTCGTGTCCTGGGCTGGGGGGCAAAGCAGCTGCTTCCCCAGAGTTGACCCGGGAACCACAGGAACCCTGACTCAAGGGGGCAGGTGACGTCTGGGGCAGGGAGCTCTCTGGTCCCTGTGGGCCAGCGGGTCTGGGGGCTGCCCAGAAAGTGTGGGGCCCAGCTGAATGCCAGCTGAGGGAGAGCTAACCTGATTAGTTCCAGATGGGGGCACCTCACACGGCTGGTCCAGGGTCCTAGTCCCTGTCCCCCCAGCCCAGTGCCCACCCAGGGCCCCCCTTCGGCCCCTCGCCACTCTCAGCTCGCCTTCCGGGAGGAGCGTTTTCTTAAAAGCGTTTCCACCTCTTGTTTGTCTACTGTACTTTTCACTTGTAGAATTTCCACGTGTTTCTCTTTGAGCGCACTCATTTCTCTGTCAAAATATTCCACCATTTTTTCACTCACTGTCTATTTTTTTAAAAGAAACTTAATTTCAGAGCAGTTCTGAAGTTGCAGGGAAGCGCCGCGGTGGCGCCGAGAATCCCTGGACACAGGCGCCGTTTCCCTGAGCTAGAGTCTCACGTGGGTTACTGCGGGATGTTTGTCTACCGGCCACATTGTGTATTATTAGTCTCCAAAGTCCACGGTTTTTTCAGACTGCCTTAGTGTTTACCAAACGTCCCAAGACCTTGTCCGGGATGACCCAGCACTGCTTCTCTCGGCCGTGACAGCTTCTCAGACGTGGCCTGCTTTGAGGGAGATGGGCCAGGTGTTTCGTAGCCGTCCCTCCGGTATGACTGGTCTGAGTGTTTTGGCATCAGATTTGGGCTCCGTGTTTTGGAGGAAGACCACCAGGTACGGTTCCCTTCCCCTCCTGTTTCACTGTCTTGGAGAGAAGCCTGCGCCCCCGCAGAGGCAGGCACCCCCGCCTCCGTTCGCCGCGTGTCCCTGTCCCCTCTGTCTCCTCCCGTTCACGCAGGGTGTGTCTGCGTGTGGATTTGGGGGATTTACTCTCTGCTGCACCCTCAGGAGCTTCCTGCCCCTGTGGTTTGGTGCCTGTCTTTACTTACGGAAAGTTCCCAGCGGTTGTGGTGTGAAATCTCCTCCCTCCCCGCTCTTCCGTGCCTCCCGGGGCCCCGGGGGCACCCCTGTGGCGCTGCTGGGCTGCCGCGCGGCCCCTGGCCCACGTGTCCTGCCCTCCTTTCTCTGTGATGTCGGCCGCCTCAGCTCAGGGACTCTTCCTTCGCCGTGGCTGACAACTGCTGAGCCTGACTTCGTTCCTGTAGCGGCCAACTCCTAGCATTTCCTCAGGATCTTTCTGAGAGTTTTGTCCCTGCTGACGCTACCCATGTGCTGCGATCTTGTCCGTTTTCTCACTGGGGCCTCCGTGGGTCATCGCAGGTGTTCTAAACCCCTCTCCTCAAGGCCCTCAGATCTCCGCTCCGTCTCGCTGGGTCTTGCTCTGATGGCTCAGCTGCTCTCCTGCCTGTTTCCCCTGGACCTTGCCCGCCTTGTACTGAGTTGCTGGAAGACAGACCCGCTGTGTGGGGTCATGGGAGCTGCGGTGAACGGGCCTTTCCTGCGGGACTCTTGTCAGCAACCCCCCCCCCCCCGGGTCCTGACGCCCATCTCCCCTGGTCACTGGGGTCCCCGTAGCCCTTCCTCATGTGGAGTCTGCATCTTTCTCAGCTATGACCCCTAGGTCACAGTGGGCCCCGATGGTGTGGTGGCCAGTGGCAGGCACCCATAACCTTGTGATCAAACTTCATCCTCGGTGGAGCCTGGCTCTCTGGGCTGTCTCGCTGCCGTTCTTCAGCGCCCAGAGGGCATGGTTTTGGATCTTCAGCATGAGAACCTGGTGGGGTTCCTGAAGGTAAGGCCACGAAGGTTTGGGGAAGTCTGTCTGCCACTGGAGGAGCCCCCTCTGGGACCCCCATCTCTCCAGATTCAGGGAGGTGGCCTATCGTGTGACCTCAGTCTTCTGGGGGTCACGCTGTGACCGAGAGGACAGGATGAGGACAATCCTCCCCAGTGATCAGGATGGGGACCCTGATCACTCAGCCCCACCGTCTCACGGGCCGCCCTCCTGTGGAGAAGCTGGAGGGCAGCGTTTCCTGTTACCTGGGGGCCGAGTCCACCCCCCACCCCACCCTCCAGGCCTGCTCTGTCCTTGCCGTCATCCCTCACTTCCTCCCCCCTCACGCTGCAGCAGGTCAAAGAGGGCGGTAGGGGTCGCTCAGCCCCCTCGAGACTTCCCAGGGAGCTCCTGGAGTGCAATCCTTCTTTTCAACGAACAAGCACGAGGCCAGAGGGAGGGTCCTGAGGGCGGACAAGGTGCGTGGGGGTCCCCTGGAGGCTGGCCTGTGACCTGGGTGTGATGGGTGTTCCCCAGGGGCAGGGGAAGGGGTCTCCCCGGGCCCAGGACAGCATCTGCCCTCAGAGCTAGGCATCTACCACCCACATGGGGCTCTGGGTCCCAGGGCAGAGTCTGGGTCCTCGCCAGTCCTGGCCGCATGGCCCCTTTCCTGCCCTGGGCCCCGAATGTCCCCCCGACCCTGGTCCCAAAAGGGACTGGTCTGAAACAGTCTCCCCCACTGGCCGTGTAGACCGCGTGCGGCATCGAAGCTGACTCAGGGCACCGGGGGTGAGCGTGCAGCGGCTGACCTGGAGCCTGCGGGACCTGGAGCCGCCCCTGCGGAGACAGGCGCTGCAGGGGTGAAGGCGCCAGGCCTGGACACAGGGCAGCTCAGCAGCAACGCTCACTGCTGCTACAGGCGGAGGGCGCCTGCGGTTAAATAGCACGTGCTGTTAACATTGGTATCGTCTGTTTCTTTCTGATTTCTTTAATACAGCTGCTTGAAGGTCTGTGTTTATCCTGGCAGCTTGGCTGACGCTGATTTGGTGGGGAGAGCCATCCGGGCGATGAGTCTGCAGCCTTTAACGTGAGGAGAAGGCTTCAGAGGAGGCCAGCTGGACACCTGGTTAAGGCTCGTGGTCCGGCCGGGAAGGGTTCCTGGCAGCCTGACCCTTCGTGGTCTCGCGTGAGGAGGCGCACACACTGGGGGCGGGGCCCCGAGTCCTCCGGGTCTCACGTGTTATAGTTTAGTTTTGGCTCTGCTGGGTCTTGGGAGCAGCCTCTCAGGCCCCAGATCGTCGGGAGAGGCTCTGGGGTGGGAGGGAGGACCCACGGAGGGCGAGCTGCCCCACAGGGCGCAGGCAGCGATGGCTGGGGGGGTCCTCTTCCTTCCTCGGGGGCCGCCCAGGAGCCCCCGCCCTTCTCCCTCTCCTGTTTGCATCTTCTTCCCTCCTGTCTGGGCTTCCCTGGGGGCTCAGCTGGTAAAGAATCCGCCTGCAATGCGGGAGACCTGGGTTCGATCCCCAGGTTGGGAAGATCCCCTGGAGAAGGGGAAGGCCACCCACTCCAGTATCCTGGCCTGGAGAATTCCATGGGCTGTTTAGTCTGTGGGGTCGCAAAGAGTCAGACACGGCTGAGCGGCTTTCAGGTCACTTTCCCTCCCCTCTAGGCTTCCAGAATTTCACAACAGGAGCCGCCTCCCCAAGGCCCCCACAGCAGCCGAGTGCCCTGCACACAGCAGGCACCCGGCAGATGCGTCAGGGGAGCAGTGAGCCGTCAGGGCCCGGCCTGCGGGAGGCCCCAGCCCCACCCAAGCTCCCGGCCACGGTGGACTGGCGGCAGGGGGCAGGCGCGGGTCTGCCGACCTTTCTGCAGGAGAATGGGACACGGAGGGCTGGCCTGCCTCACCTGGGCAGGTGGCATCACCCGGCACAGACCAGGAGAGGGGGAAGGTGACGGGCAGTGTGGCCATCTCCTCCTCTCCTGGGAGACACGGGGAGGCCGCCCTGCAGCTCCAGAGGCGGAGGACGCTCCTGCAGCAAACCCGTCGCCTCCTGAGCTGGGACCCGGCCGAGAAACGGGCCCGAATGACCGCAGAGGCACACAGTTCGGAATGGACCGTCCAGGGCCACAGTCACGTCCTACAGCCCGTCTGCTCAGTCCAGGGAAGCCCCATGTGGGCTGGTGACTGTTTTTCCCTTAACTGACTCAGCATGGTGGTGTTGTGGAGCCGTTGACAAAGAGTGAGCTCCTGGCCGGAGCTTAAACTTAAGAACAGATTCCCAAGAAAGCCTTTGTTTTCCCCTGGCCCCCAGCCCCCAGGACTCTGCAGGGCGTTCGGGTCGGAGGCCCAGGACTCAGGGCGGAGGGAGACAGGGAAGCCGCTGAGAGCTTTAACTAGGATGGCTTCCACCCTTCCGGACCCCAGAGACCTGAAGTGAGAGCCAGCATTGACGGGTACATTTGGAAGGATGGTGCGTGCTTTCAGGAGCAGTGGGGACCTCACGAAGCCGAGGGCTAGCTCTCACACAGTAGGGCTTTGTGACGGAACTTGCAGTCAACCTCTGTGCATCTTATTTTATTTGTTTTTTAAAGGCTGTACCAGTTGTTAAAACTTTTCAAGAGATGTGTTTCTGTATTTACATTTCAGTTTTGGCTCTGCTGGGTCCCGGGTGCCGCTGGGGGCTGTCTCCGGCTGTGGTGAGCCGGGCTGCTCTTCGCTGCAGTCTGAGGGCTCCTCGTCACAGTGGCTTTTCTTGCTGGGCACAGGCTCTGTAGCTGTGGAGCACGGGTTTAGTGCTCCACGCATGCGGCATCTCCTTGGACCAGGAGTCAAACCCGTGTTCCCTGTTTCGGCAGGCAGATTCTTTAATCACTAGACCATCAAGGAAGCCCACCTCTGCACATTTTAACACGGAGCTCATCTTTTTGACAGAGTCTTTTAGTGAGTACAGTGAGTCCTTACACGTGAGCCTTCAGGTTGCAACTGTGTATTGGCGCGCGCAGTCGCGTGCGTCAGTTCACTTGTCTGGAGTTCACGGTCACGTGCACACGTCATCCACAAGCAGCTGTGTCTGTGCACTTCACAGTTCTGTATACAGAAGCTGTACAGTTAGGCTGGACTATCAAAAAGGCCGAACTCCCAAGAACTGATGCTTTCAAACAATGGTGCTGGAGAAGACTCTGGAGAGTCCTTTGGACTGCAAGGAGATCAAACCAGTCAAACGTAAAGGAATTCAATCCTGAATATTCACTGGAAGGACTGATGCTGAAGCTGAAGCTCCAATACTTTGGCCACCTGATGTGAAGAACTGACTCACTGGAAGACTCTGATGCTGGGAAAGATTGAAGGCGGGAGGAGAAGGGGACGACAGAGGATGAGATGGCTGGATGGCATCACCGACTCGATGGAAGTGAGTTTGATCGAAGTCCAGGAGATGGTGGAGGACAGAGGAAGCTGGCGTGCTGCAGTCCATGGGGCCGCAGCGTCAGACACGACTGAGCGAGCGAACAGCAGCAGCAGCGTCGGGTAGTTCAGGACCCTTGTTTCAAGCCCAGGGTATCCAGAAGCTAGTGAGTTTGATCGAAGTCCAGGAGATGGTGGAGGACAGAGGAAGCTGGCGTGCTGCAGTCCATGGGGCCGCAGCGTCAGACACGACTGAGCGAGCGAACAGCAGCAGCAGCGTCGGGTAGTTCAGGACCCTTGTTTCAAGCCCAGGGTATCCAGAAGCAGCTGGCTCGGTTCTTCAGAAGTCACTGAAGAACCAAAGAGCTTCAGGACACAGGAAATGGCAAGGAATTTGAGGAGGCACCGCTGGTTGTTAAGGCACGGAACCTGAACGGGGAAGAGTACAGAAGCCCAGCAGCTGTTCAGAGCCCAGCCCGGCGCTAGGGTGTCCTTTACGGCGAGAAAAAAGCGCTGCTACCCAGGCATCATGGATTATTTTTTCAAGACAGTAGGGAGGGTTGAACACAGCAAGGGACCGAAGCCTATGCCTTTGACTTCGGCGTAAGTGCCGCTGCGGCTGGCCCTCCGTCCCCGCTGCGGACGACCCTTCGGCTCCCCCGCCCCTCCTCCAGCCCACGACGCTTCTCGCCCGTTCACGGATGCCAGCCCCTGGGTGCCTGCTGTTGTCCTGGACTACTCTACTTCTCAAAGCGCTGTGCTGTAAGATTAAAAATGCTTTTGTTATTTTTTCGTGCTTGTTTTTATGTGTCATTTGTGTGGAAAGTCTTCCAAATCCACTACAGTATAGTACCACATAGCCAATTGTGTCGCTGGGCCCCTGGGCTAACTTTGCTGGACTTACGAACACATTGGACGTACTAAAGTGCTCTTGGAAGGGAACTCACTCGTTTGTAGCAGATTTACTGCACTCATCTGGGTGCAGTTTCCAAGGCATCACAGGGAGGCCCGAGGTCAGCAGGGAGGCCCTGAGGTCACGCTGCTGGAAAGGGCTGGACCTGGAGAAGGGCGTGACGTTGCCTAAAGTGGCCATTCGGGCAGCGTCTTGCTGGGCGCTGGGCAGCCTCCACTCTGAGCAGTGGGGATTTCTCTTCTTGGAACAGAGTAGACAGCCATCCTTCTCGTCCTCCTGAGCATGGAGCCGTGTCGTGACTGTGGAGGCGGGGAGGGCAGGGGTGGCCTCCTTCCAAAGTGTTTCGCAAGCCTCCCCTCAAGAGCAGACCCTGGGCTGCTGGTCGGGTTTCAGATCCCAATTGGAAACAGCTTTGTCTTCTCCGCTTTGATGAAGTTTTGCTGCTTTGCAGGGCTTTGAAGTTTATTTATTGTTTCAAATTGCATTAATTATTTTTGAGGTTCATACTTTTGTTCATGACTTGAAGGCTCTAAAGGGCACAATGTGCAGAGATTCAAATAATTCAAAGGAATCCATCCAATCGTTTCTTTTAATTGGCAGCAGAAGACGGCATCCGATTTATTACAAACTTACATGCTGTGATTTAGGACTAAGTTAACTTCCTCTTGAAGCTGGAATTCAAAACCTCACTCATGGCCCGCCATGGTGTTACCCAGGGAGAAGTCATTTCATAAGCTGAAGCAAGAACTAGGGTCTTGTACGAGGCCCAGCGTTACTTCCATATGAGGGGGCTGGACGGAAGGACAGAGCTGCGCCTTACCAGGGTGCCCGGGCTTGGAGATCAGGGACCACTCCCCACGGCGCCTGACTTCTTGAGCTGAGATCCAGCCCGGGCGCGCGCTGGGGTCACAGGGCAGCAGCGATGGACGCACCCCCTCCAAGTTCTCCCCACCCCTGGGGCTGGGGACAGGCCAGGCCCCGCCCCCATATCCCCCTGGCAGGCACCCCCCGCTGCCTGCACCGGGCAGCTGCCCTTGCCCACTCAGTCCACAGTCTTGCTTTTCTCTCTTTTCTCTTTCTCAACAATTTTTGGGGCACCTGCTTGGGAAGCCTTCTTCCAGGCTCTGGGTACCCAGCAGTGAGATAATGTCCCCACCCTCAAGAGGGTCAGTCCTCCAGGAGCTGCGGCGGGTACAGGTTGCCTCTCGTGTGCTGGCGGGGGCAGGAAGGGAAGCAGGTGGGGTGTCCCCCCTACACAGACCCCAAAGCAGGGCGTCAGACACAAGGGCGCATCTGGGAGGGGCCCCACAAAGCGAAATGGCCTGACTGTGCCAGTGGTGGACTGCAGGGGGTCTCCTCCGTCAGCACTGCCCTGGGGCGGGGACCCTGCGCCTGGGGCCGCCCAGCTCCGGGCCTGGGGTGCAGCCACCCGGTGAGGCTGGGGAGGCATGAGCGCGTCTGTGCGGTGTCCACACGGCGGCTCTGACCAGGGCCCGGGGACGGGGTGCCCACAGTGCAGCCTCCTAGCAGAAACCCAAGGCCTGGGGGATCTGGCCTCTGCGCTTCTCGGGCAGGGAGCCCCTGTCCTGGGGCAGGACCGGGGGTTCGGCTGGCGGGAGCTGAGGTGGGCAGGCAGCGGCCCTTGCTGAGGGCGCGCCGGGGCCTAGTCCCACTGGGCGGCTGCCGTGTGGGTGCACGGGAGCTGCTTGGGGGTGGCTGGGCCTGGTTCTCGGGGTCCTCTGGTTCCCAGGATGGGCACACTATGGGGAGCATAAGAGCAAGACCCAGCAGGAGGGTGGTCAGTGCCCAGGGCAGCTTCTGGGGCCTGGACAGGGCAGGGGTGGGAGTGCCTGGGTCCTGGGCGGGCTACAGGGGAGCTGAGAGCATCTGCCGACGGGCGGAGCGTGAGCGGGCGGCCAGGACCGTCCTGGGGTTTCATACGGAGGCCCAGAAGGAGGCGGGGGCTGGTTCCCGGGGGCGGGGCGGACTGTGGGTGCGCATGTCTAGTGGACGTGCCAGAGGGGCACCCAGAGAGGATGTCAGAAAAGTTCACGCCTGCGGCCCCAGGGAGAGGAGCCACGGTCACCACACGGAAGACCTTGGAGAGGCTGGGCGCCAGGAGAAGCGGTCAGCAAGGTGGTGGGAGCCGAGAGCGGGGGCGCCAGCAAGCCTGGAGGCTGGGCAGCCCTGTCAGCCCACCCGGGCTTTCAGAGGTCACTGACTATTTGGACATTTCCTGTCATCTCTTAAGTTTCAATTTGCTTTTCTCGTTCATTTTTCTTATTTCTGCCTCTATTCAGGTTCACCTGATCAGAGGAGGGCCTCGTGGCCTCTCGGAGCCCCTGGGCTCCACGTCCTGGCCCCTCATCTGCCAACACTTTGGACAGTTCTAGTTCTGGGCTCGAGCTGGTTTCTTTTCTTTGGTCTTAATTTAGATTTGCTTTTCTCGTTCAGTTTTCTTATTTCTGCCTCTATTCAGGTTCACCTGATCAGAGGAGGGCCTCGTGGCCTCTCGGAGCCCCTGGGCTCCACATCCTGGCCCCTCATCTGCCAACACTTTGGACAGTTCTAGTTCTGGGCTCGAGTGGTTTCTTTTCTTTGGTCTTAATTTTTTCTTAAGACAACAATAAACTTTATATAAAGGTAGAGTTTTAACCTTTCTCTTTTTCTTCTCATATCTCTTACAGCTCTTCTGGGTCTGTTTCTTTTTCTTTTGAGGTTTCCTCCAAAAATGTTTTCACTGTGGGTTTCCTTGGCAAGTCTTTTGAAACCTTATGAGAGCAGTTCTATTATGCCCTCAGAATAGTTTGTCCTTTCAACTACTGTGTACCTGCTATTTCTACTTTCTTCCTCTTTCTGGATATTTTTCTTTTTCCTATTGCTAATGTCTTCCCTTATTTTTAGAGGATATTTGTCATGCTAATTTCAAATAATTTGTCCGTCCTGACACTTCTCTTTCAGATGTTACAAGCTCGCTGGTTTGTGGCTTTCCCTTTGTGATTTTTAAACTTCTCAAGAGTTTAGATTCCTTGACTCAGGGCTATGTCCCCCTAGAAGTAAACCAAATGGTCTTTGGAGGAAAACGCATCATCTAAGACCTCTGTTCCGTGCACTGTATCCAAAATACACCCAACGTTTCCAGCCATACCAAGGACCAAGTGGCCAAACACAGCAAGACAAAAAGACAATGTAAGCAGAACCAGATGTGGACAGAGGCTGGCCTTACCAGACGTGGGTTTCAGTTAACTGCTTTCACTCCTCCTAGACCAGCTTTTAGCAATTAGCAGTTTGCTAGCATATACACAGAGAGAAGCCAAGATGGACATTTAATAGGAGACCTGGAATCACATTTTCAATTAGTAGAAGTTCTAGAACTAAAATCTACACTGATTGAAATTAGATACTTGAAAGGTTGAAACCCTGATGCTGGGAAAGATGGAAGGCAAAAGGAGAAGGTGGCGGCAGGGTGAGGTGGTCAGACAGCACCAGCGACTCAGTGGATGTGAGTCTGAGCAAACCCAGGAAGGCAGTGGAGGACAGGGAAGCCTGGTGAGCTGCAGTCCATGGGGCTGCAGAGAGTCAGACATGACTTAGAGACGGAAAAACAGCAACACTTGAAACGTGGATTCAGTGCTGTCTTAGAGCACAGAATAGAGGTCAGCGAACAGGCAAATAGGCTGGCAGGAAAAGATCAGTAAGAGCATAAAAACACCTGAGACAGTGGAAAGCTATAACATGCAAAGGAGAGCCGAGAGAACAGGAGAAAGATTTGCTGGTCAAGAAATTCTCAAGCCAGTGGAAGATATCAAGCCGCATATTTGTGAAAATGTACAAGAGTGAAGCAAATGAACACTGAGGAAACCACACCTGAGCACACCGCAGTCCAATTCAAAGGTGCGAGCGAAGGGGGCCCTGTACACGGGTGATGGACAGACAGCCGGCTTTCCACAGGATGACGTGAAGGGGATATTGTACACGGGCGACAGACAGCTGGCTTTCCACAGGATGGTGGGAGACAATTGAAGGATGTATTTACAATCCCGGGGAAATAACAGCTCACCCAGAATTCTCTATCCAGTTAACACTTTTTTTTTTTGAGAATAAACATAAAATGAAGATGTATTAAAATAAAAATTGAGAAAATTTGTCAATAGTGATTTTCATTAAAGGTAATGTTAAAGGAAAATTTTTAGGTAGAAGGGCAATATTGATTTTTTTAAAGTGAGAAATTTATGGAAAACTATAGAAAGAATAAATGTGGAGGGAAACCTAGATGGCTACTAACTGACTGTAACAATAACAATATCCTGTAGAATTTAAATATGTGTAAAATTAGGGTACAGAAAACCAAAGGCAGCAGCTAGGGTAGGTGAACGGGAGTCAAGAGCTGAGGTGCGGCTGCTCGTCCAGGAAGCTGGGAGCACCAGCTCTAACATATCAAGGATACATGTGGGAAATCACTGAAAGAGAAATAGAAAACCTATCTGGGGAAAATAATAAACTAATTGATTAGTCAAAATCTGGCAGAGGAAGATTTAAATTGGACAGAGAAGATCCCTACAAAGCAAACTGTAACACAGAAAGTTTGACACAAATGCATCATTTATTACACCAAAATAACATGACCATTCTTTTGTTAAATAATTAAAGTACACTAATATTCTAATTGAAGACAAAGACGGTCAGGCTGGATTACAAAAATGAAAGAAAATGAACAATTGTTTCTCCAATAACACATGTAAACTTGAGCACATATATATGGAAGCCTGGGGAAAGGGACCATGCAGGCAGACAAAACTGGTAGAAATAGTGCCGATTTGAAGACCGTGATAAACAAATCTGACCTGGTTAACATGCCCACAGCCCTGCATCTAACAGAGGACTGCAGTACACACTTTTTTTCCTGAGTAAACAAGGAACATTTGCCAAAGCTGATGACCATTTGTGTCATTAAAATCCCTCAATGAATTCTTAAGTGTTGAAAACATACAATGATCAATGACCGCATTGAAATTAATCTAGAAATCAATAACTGAAAGATACTTGGGGAAAATCTGAAATGTTTGAAAATAACATGCTAAAGTTCTAAATGGTCCATTAGTCTAAGAGAAGTCTCAATGAAAATTAGGAAATATTTTGAATTGGATGATATAAAAACTTGTGTGATGTACTAAAGCTGTACTGAAGAGAAAGTGTTTTAACTTTTAATTGTGTATATTAGACAAAATGCTGAATATCAAAGAACTAATTACTTTATTCAAGAACTTGAGAAAAGGACAGAAAAGTAAAAAAATTGCACTCAATAAAGTAGAAAGGATACAGCAATGATAAAATCAGTAATTAATGAGATATAAAACATATAAGGAAAAAAAATCAATAGCCAAATGTTACTTGCTTGAAACAGAATGATAAAAACAAAATTATAAGCTCCTGGGAACTTTAATCCAGGGAGAATGCAGAGGCACGGTTAACAGCGTCAGCGATGAGACAGGAGACACCAGTAAGGATCTCACAGATGTTCAGTCATGAAATTGTTCAGTCATGAAAGGACCCGCGGAATGACTTATGCCAGTAATCCTGACAGCGTAGACAATGGAGCAAATTCTGGAAAATGCAACACGCCCAAACTAATACAAGAAAAACATTAAGTCCATATAGTCCCACTAAAAATATTCCCACAAAAAGTCCAGATCCAGCTGGCTTTAGGAGTAAACTCTTCCAGATGCCGTGGAAGAAATCACAGCAGTCGTATACACAGTGTTCTAGGGAAGAGGGAAGAAAAATGTGATACTTCACAACTTGATTTATAAGGCCAGAATAGCTTCATAAACATCTGACCACAAGATAGGAACATTATGGCAATCTCCGACATGAGCGTGAACACCAAAGTGCTTTAAGATCAGCAAATCACAACAGAAGACAGGGGGCCGAGTGGTGTGTTTTACACAGAAATACACTACAGCCAGCTGAAATATAATCCAGAGACACAAGAATGGTAAAGCGTTAAAAGGGAAATCAATATGTAACTGTGTGCAATCAAGCAGGAATTGCCGCAGCACAGGTGAAGCCTGAGGGCGTAACACCGAGGGAAACCCCCTGGTCACAAAGAGGCAAACCCCAGCAGTGCCACCCGCCCGAGGCGCCACCCGCCGCGTGGAGACAGGAAGCAGGCAGAGGGGCCAGGAGCCGAGCGGCAGAGGGGGTACCGCATAAGGACAGAGGTTTCGGAGGCGCAAGATGAGCGGTGGTGGAGACGGGTGGGGGTGAAGGTCGCCCAGCATTCTGAACAGACAGCACACAGGTCAGTCGGTGAGCTGTCTGGAGTGACCCAGGAGAGCCAGCGCTGCCACGCTGCCCTCTGTCGGGAACGAGAGACGCAGCAGGCTCTCTGGGGCAGCGGGACCAGAGAAGGAGGCATTCTTGCTGATTCTGACTCGGAGACAAGGCGTGGCCCGAGGCCCGGGGCTGGCCTGCAGCGGGGGAGCCCAGCGCAGCCCCGCGTGGGGGCCCGCTCTGTCCCAGCGCGTGGCGGACATCCACGGAGGAGGCCGCCCTGGCCAGGCAGCGCGTGCGCGGCGGCTGCCCCCGGTGGACCCCCGCCTCGCACCCTGTGTGAAATGGGGAGTGCGGAAGAGCCCCACCGGGGCAGGCACGATCCTCGCAGCTAACAGGAGAAGAGGCCAGCCTGTCTTCAGCACCTGAAAGCCGCAAACGGCCACGTGGAAGCCTGCTGCGTCCGCCTGCATCAAGGGTGACGCGTGTGTTCCATGGAGGCCAGCCTGTGAATGAGCTGCTTCCAGCATCAGATGGGCAGAGGATGCAGGTGGGCAGGTCACAGGCGGGCTTCCAGGAGGGTGAGCAGCCTCAGCGGTGAGTGGGGGCTGGGAGTCCCTGTATGCCCACTGGCTAGGGTGGGGAGGGGAGGAGGTGGGGGCAGGGAAGCCCTGCAGGGTGTGGGGAGCGCCGCCCAGTGGGGACGGGCATCACAGCTGCTGGAAGGCAGCTGAGCAGACCTGGGTGGAGGGGCTCACCATGCCAGGAGCACTGTCCAGGGTGCAGGCGTGGGGGGTGGCTGGTGTCACTGCCGCCTCCTCTGTGGGGCAAGGAGGGTGGGGTCCCCAGTTGAAGGGACAGGTGGGGCGGTACCTAACCCACCCGCATAGGCAGCGAGGAGGGGGCGCCCCAGCCTGCGCAAGGGCCCTGCCAGCCACCGTCTGCGGGCTCGGACCAGACGGCTTTGCTCCGAAAACCCCAGGCTGACGCAGACACGGTGGTGTGAGAAATCAATAAACCGGCTGGGTGGACGACGGCACAAATCTGAACGTGGCTTAAAAATAGAGTCGACTTTAGGAAATCAGCCACTGAGAGTAAGGTGAATCACAGACGTCAGTCACGGCACTAGAATCAAGTCAGGAAACGCCTGTGGTTTTTCCTGTGTTTGCGGGGTTCATACACAAACAAGGGCTTGCCCGCTCGCAGGGTCGGGGCTGAGCGGGACTCGCTGGAGGGATGGATGGGGTGGGGGGCAAAGCAGTGTCGCTGAGCCAGAGGTGACCCTCGAGGGGGACGGTGCACGGGCCAGACCCGAGCAGACCAGGGAGCTCCGCGTCCAGGCTTGGGAAGTGAGCGGAAGGCAGAAGCGAGACCATCGGGATCAGAGCAAAATACAGATGTTGTCGTCAGTGTACTGGCTGTGGCAGAAGACTCGAAGAAGAGATCAGCGTTACCTTCCCCCAAAACGGCTTTAAAAAGCTCCGTCTCTTCACGCCCAGCCTGAAATGCCGGAAACCCTGGGATCCCCTGCTGACTCGCGGTCCGGCCCCTCGGAGACTCTTACGTTTTCGTGCCTTTTAGGGAGAGACTCTTCCCACTCTTTAGGGTTCCTTGGCTATTATTGGATTCTTTTTTTTTTTTTAACATAAACTTAAGAATTATTTTGTTGCAAGTTTCCAACAGTGCCCCTGGGGTTCGCGTTACTGGCTCTCTGAAGCTGTTCAGCTGGACTCCCCTCCTTCCCATGACATCAGGGCCTCTGAAGGGCGGGCTCGCCACGGCCCCGCCCCTGTGGTGGACCCCGTGGCCTCACCTGTGGTCTCACCTCCGGCAAACAGCAGCTCTTCACGGTGGCGGGCCATCAGGCCCCTGTCAGCTGGAGACCCCGCCCTTGCCCACACACCCCTGTGGAAGGCAGAAGGGGACGCCACGGTCTCCTGGGCGTGCCGGTGCCTGGGGGTGGGTGAGAGCGCCCCCGGCTCAGAAGCCAGGAGCCCGCTTCCTGCTGGCGGGAGCCTGTGTCTCCTCCCCAGTTGGGCGCCTCTACAGACAGTTGCCAGGAGAAGGAAATGGCAACCCAGTCCAGTATTCTTGCCTAGAGAATTCGGGGACAGAGGAGCCTGGTGGGCTGCCATCTATGGGGTCGCACAGAGGGACACGACTGAAGTGACGTAGCATGTGTGCATGCATTGGAAAAGGCAATGGCAACCCACTCCAGTGTTCCTGCCTGCAGAATCCCAGGGACGGGGGAGCCTGGTGGGCTGCCGTCCACGGGGTCACACAGAGCAGGACACGACTGAAGCGGCTTAGCAGCAGCAGCAGCCAGGACCAAGTGTGGCTGCTGGAGGGGGGGACCCAGCTGGGTGAGGACCCGCCCTGTCGGTCCGCCCACGGGGACCCTCGGGGGGCTCGTGGGGACCCACATTCTTGTGGCACAACTGCTTTGGGTTTTCTGTTTGTTCGCGCCTTTGCCGGCGTGTCCGGCGTTCCTTCCCTTCAGCAGGGATGACAAGAGCGGTTCTCAGGCCACCGTCCACTCTCCCCTGGACGGCCGTCAGCGGGGGAGCCGGGAGCTGTGTGGCCGGCCGGTCAGCCGCCTGTCCTGTGGGCACGGCCTGCTTGTGCTGCCTTTGGAACAGGGATAAGTCAGGAGCATCCTCTCCTCCAGGAGCGCCCTCTCCTCCAGGAGC
>SJYT01020131.1:7757-26946 GCA_006410635.1 Cephalophus harveyi | reverse complement strand
TAAGAGACAGGGTGTGGGCAGAGGTCTGGGTTCAGCCCAGGGTGCCCCCCGGGGACCCGGCCCCTCTCTCCGGGCCAGCGCTTGGCCCCTTGCCCGCTATCACAGCTTCTCGCCTGCACCCCTCCTAGCCAGCGGGGGCCTCACTGGGCAGCGGTGCCTGCGGGTGGCAAGCGCTTAGTTGACCGGCCAGGGACACCGGCCACACCCCTGGCATTGCCGCCCAGCTGTGGCTTCGGCCTGAGAGAAGTGCTTTGTGATGCTCCACCTGCAGATTCTCAACTCAAGGTGCCTCCTGAAACCACACCCGCGCTGCTCAGCTGGGGGCGGGGGACGACTTGCTTACCCCGCCTCGTGCCCTCCGGCGGCAGGCAGGCCGCCTCTCCCAGGAGCCCAGGCTTGGCTGGGGGCCCACTCTCCGCCCCGGCGGCGGCCAGCAGGACTGGGAGCCCAGCTAGGTGGGGGGATGGCCCCAGGCGGGGGCTTCTGCCTGCAGCCCAAAGACGGGGGCCCCAGCCTGAACCACCTCCCCAGAAAGGCCCGGCAGCTAGAGTCCAGACGGGGGCGCAGCCTCCCCTCCCGGGCTGGGCGGGCTCGGTCAGCGACTGGCCGGGACAGCCCCCTGGGGGCTGAGGCTGCAGGAGCTGGGACAGAGGAGCCCGGCGGGCTGCCGTCCGCGGGGTTGCAAGGAGCTGGACTGAAGCAACTGAGCGCATGCGTGCTGAGGAGGCAGCAGCCGCAGGACCCCGCCGGCACGGAGAGAAGGCAGCTCCGGCGCTTTCTCCGGAGGAGAAGGCCTGCGGAGGCCTCTCCTTGCAGTCCAAGGGACTCTCAAGAGTCTTCTCCAACACCACAGTTCTAAAGCATCAATTCTTCAGTGCTCAGCTTCCTTCACAGTCCAACTCTCACATCCATACATGACTACTGGGAAAACCACAGCCTTGACTAGACAGACCTTTGTTGGCAAAGTAATGCCTCTGCTTTTTAATATGCTGTCTAGGTTGGTCACAGCTTTCCTTCCAAGGAGGAAACTTCAATGTATGCCCTGTTTTTGCACCCACTGTGGGCCACCTGGAGGCCTTGCTCGGTGAGGCTGGGAAACGATGGCCACTTTCCACCCAGAACAGGGCCAAGTGGAGGATGCAGGACACGGCAAAAAAAGGCCCTTCCACTGGCCGACGCAGAGAGGGTGTGGGGACGCGGTCTTTCTCCCGGCCCCGGAGGCGGGCGGGGCGGGGCCTCAGTCCTGGCGGGGCCCTCCCTTGACGGGACCCTGTGAGGTGACAGCCGTTGTCCACATCAGCCCCGCCCTCCCCTGCCATCAGCTCCCACCCCGAGCATGGGGGTGCAGGTGGAGCAGGCCACGGTCACTGTGCAGGCCCTTCCTCGGGACCCTGGCAGCCAGAGCGGGTGGGACATCCCGGCTTCCTCCCGCTTCCGGGTGTGGGTGCCAATGCTGGCCCGCCCGCGACCACGCCCACCGGGGAAGCCGGAGTGTCCTGGTGGGTGAGCCCCCTCGAGTCGCCCCAGGGAGGCCCGCCTCTGCTCACCTGCGTCTCTGCCATGTGACCCTCCTGGGGTTCATCGAATCCGAGTCAAGAGTTCCCAGCACCAGTGACCTCGAGGGGCTTCCCAGGATATCTGGCTGTGCACCGCGGACATGTGGGCAGAGGATCAAACACAAACCGGAAGAATGCAGAGGCGTGCCACCAAACCACAAGCAACAGAAAATAAAACGGGCAAGCTGGAGATACCAAGATTAAAAGAGCACCATGAAAACCGGGCAAAGACAGCCCACAAGAGGGGAAAAAATATGTGCAAATCGCATATCTGATAAGGAACTTTAATCCACAATATATAAAGAACCTTCACCACTCAGTGGTTAGAAGGACCAAGGTTTAACAGACAGCTCTCCAAAGAAGATGTGCAGACAGAGACGCACAGGAAAAAGATGCCGGACGTCGTCACCCGCCGGGGAAACGCAGCCCAGACCACAGAGACGCCAGCCACGTGCACCAGGACGGCTGGAGCCAGACGTACAGGGACAGGCATCCGCAAGGGCGTGGAGCCTCCCCCACGGCCGGCGGGCCGGGAGTGGGCAGCGTGTGGAGAACGCTGGACCTCAGTGCGTCCGCTTCCCGCAACGTGAAACAGAGGTCCCTAGGGACCCTGAAAGCCCACCCCAGGTGCCAACCGAGAGAACCGGAAACCCATCCACAGGCTTGTGCATGAGCGTCCAGAGCCCCCTGAAAGCGGAGCGACCCAGGCGTACACGGTTCAACAGAACGGGGTCCACCCGCAGCACAGCACGCCACTCGGGCACCAGGGGGCACGGCGCCCTGCCACGCCACCACACAGACGGAGCCTGGACGCGCCATGCCACCACACAGACGGAGCCTGGACGTGCCACGCCACCACACAGACGGAGCCTGGACGCGCCACGCTGCGTGGAGGGAGCTGGATTCAGGGCACACGCCCCGGGATGCCCCTCACATGAAATGTCCCGAACAGGGTGATCCAAGGAGGGTGGGCACGCCCCTGGCTGCTCGGCGTAGGAAGATGGGCATGCCAGGGTTTCTCTCTGAGGCGCAAAGATGTGCTAAAACTGTCAGGGATGGTTGTGCACATCCATAAAAACACGGACATCGTGGGCCGTACAGGGCATGGGGGCACACTGGGGTGTGTGCACTGAGGTTGGGGAAGCCAAAGAGCGAGCGCAAGGGATAAGGTTTAAAGTTGCCAGCGAGTCCAGGTCCACGTGGGTGGGGTGAGCCTTCTGCTTCACGGTCCTGCTGCCCAGCGCTCTGGGACAAGGTGCCCGTGAGGCCGATGCCAGGCAGCCCCGGGAGGCCAGCCTCCCTCCCACCCTCCCAGGACTAGATGACCCTGCGCGGGACAAAGACCAGAGCCTCTGCCGGAAAGGACGAGGCTCGCCGGTCTCTGCCAGCACACCTGGCGGGCATCCTCGCCAGCACCCCAACACCGCGGGCACACCAGGGTGGGTCCGCATGCAGGGTCACAGCCGACCCCGGCGCCGCTGCCCGGTGTGGACGTAAAAGCGGTGCATTTGAAGGGCTGCCGCCCCCACGCCGAGTGTGCCACACACCATGCTATCGTTATCGTCACAAAGACACGAAGAGGGCGCGCGAAACCACAAGACGAGGAAGCGCTGCGCTCTCTCCTCCCCCCATCTCGTCACTCAGTCGTGTCCGCTCTCGTGACCCCAGGGACTGTATCCACCAGGCTCCTCCGTCCACGGATTCTCCAGGCAAGGACACCGCAGTGGGCTGCCGTTTCCTTCTCCAGCTGCGCTCTCAGCTGCCGGTCAAGGCCGTGGTGGAGACGGAGGAGGGCGGGGAGAGCCGGGGAGCATTGCTGGGAGAGAGAGGCCTGGGCCCCACCGGCAGCTGGGAGCCACGGGGAAGGCGGCCACCACTGGGTCAGGGCAGGGCCACCTGCAGGGCCCCGGAGACCTGCCTCCAGGGGCCAGGATGGGAGGCAGGTCCTGCTTGAAGGGTGGGGCCCCCTCTGGGGCTGGCCTCCAGCTGGGGTCTTTCGGAAGGGATGGTGGGAATGGCTCACGGGCCAGGCTGCCCGCGGCTCTGTTCATGACACATGTTCACACCTCCACGGGCAACTTGCTTCCCGGCTGCGGGTCGGCCTGGGTCAGGAGCAGGACTCCAGGTCAGCCTCCCATCCAGTCCTGGACCAGCTGTGCGACTGTGGGAACCACGGGGCACCCGTGGCGGAAAGTTCTCAGTCACTCAGTCGTGTCCAAATCTTTAGGACCCCATGGACTGTAGCCCACCAGGCTCCTCTGTCCATGGGGTTCTCCAGGCGAGAACACTGGAGTGAGTAACCGTTCCCTTCTCCAGGGGGTCTTCCCCACCCAGGGGTTGAACCCAGGTCTCCTGCATTGATGGCTCAGCTGGTAAAGAACCCACCTGCAAGGCGGGAGGCGTGAGGCTGATCCCTGTGTCGGGAAGATCCCCTGGGCGAGGGCTTGGCAACCCACCCCGCGTTCTGGTCTGGAGACTCCCTCGGGCTGTAGAGTCCATGGGGTCGCAAAGAGCTGGACACCACTGAGCGACTCTCACTTTCTCGTTTTCTTTACCATCTGAGCCCCAGGGAAGCCCCGGGCACCTGGACCCTCTAAACCCAGGCAACAGCAGCACCCGCAACCGGACAGCCCGGCGCCTGGGCCACAGTGCGCGCGGAGTGTCCCTGCGCTCGGCCCGGCGCCTAGGCCACAGTGCGCGCGGAGTGTCCCTGCGCTTGTCGCACACGGGCGGCCGCAGAGGCGCGGAGGAGGCGGAGCGGCGGGGCTGCGCGGAGCTCGGCGCCGGGGACAAGCAGGTAGGCGTGGTGGGCCCGGCGGGCTCCTTGGGCCGCGAGCGCCGCACCGGAGCTGAGCCCCTGACCGGGACCCGGCGCCCGCGGACAAAGAAGGCGGCGGCGCAGATGGCCGGCAAACGAGTGCGGCGGGGCCGAGGGAGGCCCTCCCGCTCCTGGGCGGGGGCCGGTGGCCGCAGGGCCTGCGTGTCCCCGGCGGGAGCTGGGCGCGGGGCTGCGGCTCCACTTTCCTTAGGATCCGTCCGCTGCGCAGCCGTGGTGGCGAGTTAAAAGCCACCGCGCTGCCCATCCGCTGTGTCGGGGGTCGCTGGGCTCGCGGGAAAGCCAGGCTTCGGGGGCATAGCCGGGGCCCCCAGACTGAAGTTGCCGTCAGCATCAAGGCCCCCGCTCGGGACCGGCGCCCCTGGGAGTGGGCGTGGAGGGTGTCCATCCAGGCCTGGGGTGCCAGAGGGGCCTTGGGTGAACCAGACCCTGCCCGTCTGCCAGGGTGGGTGGTCCCGGCACGAGTGTGCACTGGGTTCGGGTAGATGGCCAGGCCAGACGGCTGAGACCCCTCCTCGCCCACCGCTCGCTCCCCAGCGGCCCCAGGAGTCCACTGCAGACAGCCTGCCCGCTCAGAGGCATGGCAGCTCCCGTTTGGAAGGACACTCTCTGGCCAGCTGGCAAATGAAAGGCTCGGAAGGTGTTTGTAAATGCTTGTGAGAGGCAAGACGTGCCCTCAGATCAGACCCACTCGAGTCAGGACTCCTTGCTGGGAGTTGGGTTTGAATCCCACGCCTGTGAAGGCAGGAACCCCGTTATAAGAGGACCCGCTGGGCACGTGGCCGTGCGGCTGGAGGCCGTGTGCTCCTCGGGGCCGGGGCCCGGGCCGGGCCGCCCCTCCTCGGGCTGACCGTGTCTGCCTGGGAGGCGAGTGCTGGCGACAGGGTGCTGTCTCCTGCGCGTGAGGAGTCACAGAGGCTGGCAGGGGGCGCAGAGCAGTCCCGGGCTCACCCCGCCCCTGGCGGCCGTCCACCTGGGGGCTTTTTCCGAGGCATGGGCTCCTCAGGCCTGGAAACAGGTGGATGAGCCTCCGTCAGCTCAGGGTGTGGACCACACGGCAGGTCCCACGTGTAGCCCGTGCGTGCTGTTTACGGAGATCGAAAGCGACGCTCCCGCTGCGTGGCAGTGAGGTGGTAGAGCCCAGTGTGCCAGCCTCTGAGGCCCGCGGATCCCAGGCTCCTGGGACGCGTTTGAAGGAGCGGTGTGGTGTGTGACTCGCGTAGTTCCCTTGTTTTGTTCTCTGCTGTGGTCTGAATGTTGGCGTCACCCCGAAATTCAGCCTCACCTCCCTCCATGAGATACCTTTGGGAGGTGGTTAGGGCCTGGGGGCCTGACGGCGCTGGTTGCTGGCCCGCGGTGCGCTCCGGCACTGGTTGCTGGCCCACGGTGCGCCAGGCCTGTCTCTTATACACATCTCGAGCGCCTCCTTCTCTCCTCGGTGCCGCGTTCCCCCGCGTCCGCCCGCGGGCCCGCAGGGGACAGCATCGTGGTGGCTGCGCACACGGGCGGCCGCAGAGGCGCGGAGGAGGCGGAGCGGCGGGGCTGCGCGGAGCTCGGCGCCGGGGACAAGCAGGTAGGCGTGGTGGGCCCGGCGGGCTCCTTGGGCCGCGAGCGCCGCACCGGAGCTGAGCCCCTGACCGGGACCCGGCGCCCGCGGACAAAGAAGGCGGCGGCGCAGATGGCCGGCAAACGAGTGCGGCGGGGCCGAGGGAGGCCCTCCCGCTCCTGGGCGGGGGCCGGTGGCCGCAGGGCCTGCGTGTCCCCGGCGGGAGCTGGGCGCGGGGCTGCGGCTCCACTTTCCTTAGGATCCGTCCGCTGCGCAGCCGTGGTGGCGAGTTAAAAGCCACCGCGCTGCCCATCCGCTGTGTCGGGGGTCGCTGGGCTCGCGGGAAAGCCAGGCTTCGGGGGCATAGCCGGGGCCCCCAGACTGAAGTTGCCGTCAGCATCAAGGCCCCCGCTCGGGACCGGCGCCCCTGGGAGTGGGCGTGGAGGGTGTCCATCCAGGCCTGGGGTGCCAGAGGGGCCTTGGGTGAACCAGACCCTGCCCGTCTGCCAGGGTGGGTGGTCCCGGCACGAGTGTGCACTGGGTTCGGGTAGATGGCCAGGCCAGACGGCTGAGACCCCTCCTCGCCCACCGCTCGCTCCCCAGCGGCCCCAGGAGTCCACTGCAGACAGCCTGCCCGCTCAGAGCCATGGCAGCTCCCGTTTGGAAGGACACTCTCTGGCCAGCTGGCAAATGAAAGGCTCGGAAGGTGTTTGTAAATGCTTGTGAGAGGCAAGACGTGCCCTCAGATCAGACCCACTCGAGTCAGGACTCCTTGCTGGGAGTTGGGTTTGAATCCCACGCCTGTGAAGGCAGGAACCCCGTTATAAGAGGACCCGCTGGGCACGTGGCCGTGCGGCTGGAGGCCGTGTGCTCCTCGGGGCCGGGGCCCGGGCCGGGCCGCCCCTCCTCGGGCTGACCGTGTCTGCCTGGGAGGCGAGTGCTGGCGACAGGGTGCTGTCTCCTGCGCGTGAGGAGTCACAGAGGCTGGCAGGGGGCGCAGAGCAGTCCCGGGCTCACCCCGCCCCTGGCGGCCGTCCACCTGGGGGCTTTTTCCGAGGCATGGGCTCCTCAGGCCTGGAAACAGGTGGATGAGCCTCCGTCAGCTCAGGGTGTGGACCACACGGCAGGTCCCACGTGTAGCCCGTGCGTGCTGTTTACGGAGATCGAAAGCGACGCTCCCGCTGCGTGGCAGTGAGGTGGTAGAGCCCAGTGTGCCAGCCTCTGAGGCCCGCGGATCCCAGGCTCCTGGGACGCGTTTGAAGGAGCGGTGTGGTGTGTGACTCGCGTAGTTCCCTTGTTTTGTTCTCTGCTGTGGTCTGAATGTTGGCGTCACCCCGAAATTCAGCCTCACCTCCCTCCATGAGATACCTTTGGGAGGTGGTTAGGGCCTGGGGGCCTGACGGCGCTGGTTGCTGGCCCGCGGTGCGCCAGGCTGAGTCTGCTCTGGTGACCCTGTGGTGCGGGGAGAGCGGAACCTCAGGACAGCGGATGGTCCCTTGTGTCTAGCACAGGTCCTTGTTCCCCGTCTCCTTCTGCCCTTCCCTTCCCTTGTTTGGCCGTGGGCTGAGAGCCCCTGCCCTGGAGCCTGGACCCCCGGCCCGGGAGCTCAGGCGTCTTGCCCCCGGGCTGCTGCCCCCTCCGGAGCACCCCGCCCTGGCTCTCCCCGGAGTGTGTCGGTCGGCGGACCCTGGGGTACCGGCTCTCCGTCTGTCCCGTCCCCAGCCCCAGCTTCGTCCCTGCCTCCCGGGGAGGCTCCGAGGATGGCCTGCCTGGCCGTGCTGTGCCCCGGACCTCCGACCGGGGCCGGCTCTCTCGGGGCCGCCACGCGCTTCCTTGTGGGTCAATGCCGTGTGGCCACAAGAACGGTGGTCAGGGCCCTCGTGCGAACTGGGTGCCCGTCCCCGCTCCTGCCCGCCCGCTGTCACCACACACGCGAGGTGAAGGGAGCGAGGCTGGCTCTGCCCACGAGTCAGTGAGCCCGGCTGGCTCCTGGTGCTCCCCCCGCGCACGCCCAGAGTGTCCGGCAAACGCTAGTTTCCCGGCAGGTGGACACTTGCTTCACGAGCTAGAAGGGTCCTCCTTGCGAGTCTGAGAAGCGCTCAGTGGCCGCGTGGGCAGCCCCGCTCCGGACGCTCCGTGTGACAGCTCGCGGGCCTGAGCCCCCGCAGCGAGCTTGGCGGGTCTCACGTGTGTTGCAGACTTGCTCGCTTGCGGTGGGGAGTGTCCCGCAGTGCCTGCTCGCTTTGAACATGCTGGAGGTTTTGGTCTTAAAATTAGTCCGGGTCCTTCCAGATGTCAGTAGGCAAGCAGACCCTTGACACCAGGGTTCCGAGTGTTGGCTGGGTCAGCGTGTGACGCGTCAGGCATCCATCTCAGACCACAGACGGGCTCAGTGGGGCTGGGGTGGAGGGCCCTGGTCTGGAACCCACGCTGAAGCTGCTGAAGGAGCCGCTGGAGGGGACATCCTGCCTCCCATCTGCCGGGTCACGTCTCTCCCCGCGGCCTTGTGAGAACGCACACCTGACTTCAGGGAGCTGGAGTCTGTGGTGAGGAGGAAGGGCGGCGAAAGGGTGTCTTGCAGGAGAAGGTCTGGGGTCCAGCCTCCACTGGCATCAGTGTCCGCGGCTGCCCGGGCTCGGGACTGTGAGCTCAGGGCTCCTCTGGGGACGGCGCCTCCTGCCTCCCAGCAGCCGTCTGTCTGGTTTATCCGAGTTACACGCAGCCCAGGCTCTGCACAAGAGCGAGGCAGACCCCTGCAGGTCCGACCCAGAGCCCAGGTGCCCCCGAAGAGCACGCAGGCGGGCTGCCACGTGGCGCGGGCGTCGCGGGGCAGAGGGCATCACAGGGCGGCGGGCGTCACTGGGCTGCGGGCGTCACGGGGCGGTGGTGTCACGGGGCAGGTGGGTGTCACGGGGAAGGTGGGTGGTCAAGAGCGAGGCAGACCCCTGCAGGTCCGACCCAGAGCCCAGGTGCCCCCGAAGAGCACGCAGGCGGGCTGCCACGTGGCGCGGGCGTCGCGGGGCAGAGGGCATCACAGGGCGGCGGGCGTCACTGGGCTGCGGGCGTCACGGGGCGGTGGTGTCACGGGGCAGGTGGGTGTCACGGGGAAGGTGGGTGGTCACGGGGCAGCGGGCGTCACAGGGAAGATGGGCGTCACGGGGCAGGTGGGCGTCACGGGGAAGGTGGGCGTCACGGGGAAGGTGGGCTTCACGGGGCAGGTGGGCGTCATGGGGAAGGTGGGCGTCACGGGGCAGGTGGGTGTCACGGAGCGGCGGGATCACAGAGTGGCGGGCATCACAGGGGGAGGCAGCTCTGCGGGGGGACCGCGGTGCACGCGGCTGAGGCCCCCCAGCCTGTGTCTTCCCAGCTTTGGAGGACGGAGCTGGGGTCCTTCCTCTCCTTCCCTTGGTTTGTCTGAAGTGATTTACGCTGTTTTAAAACCGAGCGTGGCACCCACGGTTGTCTCCTGGCACGTTCCCCAGCCCGAGGCGTAGTTCCGGTTCCTTCAGGAGCTCGGTGGGTGGTTGTGGCCTTGAGTCAGTGGCTTCTGAGACCCCGTGGCCCCCGACCCCGCGGCCCCCTTGCTCCCGGGGTGGGCAGGTCGGGTGCCCTCAGCCGCAGGCCCAGTGCCGCCCAGAGGGAGGCCCCGGCTGGGACCCGGTGCAGGGCCTGCAGTGAGCTCCGCCCTCCTGCCAGGCGTCCTCCCCAAGGAGGGCACCGAGGTGCCCCTGCCCTCCTGGCTGCCATGAGGGGTCCCCAGGCCCTCTTCCTGCGGCTTGTCCCAGGGAAGGACCGTGCACGTCGTCTGGGTGCTGGAACGGAGGGACCCCCCGGAGCTGCGCTCAGGTTCCAAGGGGAAACCTGGAGGAGGGTGGGAGGAGAGAGCAGGCCTCCTGCTCGGGGGGTCCGTCTGCTGTTCCCAGACCACGCGGCCGCCCCGGGCCAGGGGCCGCTTCTGAGATGAGGTCACGTGTAACAGAAACATTTTCCGAAGAAGAAGTGCATGAGGCCAGCAGGTCCCTGAGAGGGTGCTGGGCATCCTAGTCTCCAGGACCGCAGCCAGGCGTCGCCTCCCCCTGTCGGGACTGCTGCCCCCAGCAGAACACAAGCAACAAACGCTGGGGAGGGTGTGGAGAGAAGGGGGCCCCCTCCCCTGCTGGTGGGGACGCAAAACGGTGCGGCCGCCATGCAGAACACTGGGGAGACGCCTCAGAAGTTACACACAGAAGTGCCAGGTAACCCAGCACATATGTCCCGCCTGGGCACATATCCGGAGAAAGCAAAACTCCAGGAGGTGATGTGCAGCCCCACGCTCCCGGCAGCATCGTTCACAGTGGCCTCTGCAGAGGCTGAGGCTGAAGCTCCAGGACTTTGGCCACCCGATGCGAAGAGCTGACTCCTTGGAAAAGACCCTGATGCTGGGAAAGATTGAAGGCAGGAGGAGAAGGGGACAACAGAGGATGAGATGGTTGGATGGCATCACTGACTCAATGGACATGAGTTTAAGCAGGCTCCGGGAGATAGTGAAGGACAGGGAAGCCTGGCGTGCTGCAGTCCATGGGGTCACAGAGTCAGACACGACTTAATAACTGAACGCGAGCAAGACACAGAAGCAACTTAAATGTCCTTTGATGGTGGATGAATGGATAAAGAAGATGCGGTGTGTGCGTGCAATGGAATATTTCTCAGCCATAAAGAAAAAAAATCTTGCCCAAAACATGGATGGATCTTGAGGTCATGGTGCTAAGTGGAATAAGTCAGGCAGAGAAAAACAAATGTTATGTGACCTCTCACCTATGAGGACTAGAAATATGTAAATATGTTTATAAAGCAAGCTCCCCGTTGCAGAGAGTGAATTGGTTGTGGGAGGTGAGGGCCAGTGGGAGGAACGGGTAAAGGAGGCTGAAAGGTTTCAGCGAGGCAAGCGCAGGTCTGCTCAGGACTCTCTTTATCTTTCACGGGTGGCATCGTGGATGAATTGTTCTTGAGTCCATTTTGGTTCCTGTTTGTGAAGCCGGGGAGGGGGCGCTGGTCTCCGCTGTGGCCCAGGGGTCTGGATGCAGCCACAGAGCCGTTGCGGGTGTCGCCTCCCTGCAGGCGTTTTCCCCGAGGGTGTGCTGCTGCTTCCAGAGGCAGGGAAGCCCACATCGCTTCTCAGAGCCGCTCAGCCCTCGGGGTCCTGGGCTGCGATCAAGTGTAAGCCTTTAGCGTCTCCAGCACGTTTGCCTCTGCTGGGGACACGGGCGGCACGTGTGAACATGTGGGGCCTTCTCAGCTAAAAGCACGAAGCTGAAAAGGTGCGGGGTTCTTCTCTACTTCGGAACTGATCTTCTTTTGAAATGGGAAATACGAGGCTTTAGTACGGATGGAAGGGACTGAAAGTCCAGTGGTTTTTCCAGAGGAAGAGCTCAGGTGGAGGAAGATGAACCTGCGTCTGCATTTCAGACCCAGCGGCAGGAAACCTCTTCTGCCCAAGTGCGCTCGCGGGCACGATGGCTCCCACACAGGGGCACAGGCGTCTTTTCGACATTCTGTGTGTGCTGTGACCTCAGCGGCCGGGGGGCTCAGAGGGGCAGGAGGGGGCAGGCATCGGGAGGTGGATCCCGGGGATCTTCCTTTCTTCCTTGTGAAGCTCCTCCTTGTTGGTTCTGAAGACTGAGCCAGTAGTGGGCACGACTGGGAGAAAATGAAGTCTGCAGATTCGTTGCAGAATGGTTTTGCGTCAAATGAAAAACAAAGTTCCAGGATGCTGAGAATTGGAATCACTGAAGTTTTTAGCGCATGTTATGGGCATGTCTTGATTCTCTGTGGTAGAGACTGTGTGTGCATCCATGCATATGTGGGTGTGCATGCACACGCATACGTATGTGTATGCACATATGTGCGTACATCGTTTATTGTGTTCATGCATATGTGTATGTGTGTTCGCGTATGTGTGTGTGTACCCGTGTGTACATGTGTGTTCGTGCATGGATGTGTGCACATGTGTATGAATGTTTGTGTGTGCGTGTGTGTGCATATGTAAATGTGTGTGCATCTGTTGTGCTCATGCATATATGTACGTGTGCTCACATGCGTGCGTGCGTGGACCTGTGTACATGTGTGTTCGTGCATGGGTGTGTGCACATGTGTATGAATGTGCGTGTGTGTGTGCACATATGTAAATGTGTGTGCGTCTGTTGTGCTCATGTATATATGTATGTGTTCTCGCACATATGAGATAAATACGTACATGTGCGTGTGTATGCATTTTTGTACATATGCGTGTATGTGAGTGTACATGAATGTGTATGTGTGTACATCATTGTTCAGTTGCTCGGTCGCCTCTGACTCTTTGTGACCCCGTGGACTGTATCATGCCAGGCTCCCCTGTCCTTCACGATCTCCTGGAGTTTGCTCAAGCTCATGTTCTTATGTATACAGGTCCATGCATGTGTATATGCATCTGTGCACACATGTGCGTGCATGCGTATGTTGTTTGTGAATATATTGTGTGTTCACGCACATGTATATAGCTGTGTGTGTTCGTGTGCACATGTGTGTTTGTGTGTGTGTACATACACGTGTGAACATGCATGTGTGTGTGTGCACATGTCTCTGTGTGTGTGTGCTTGTATATAGGGCATATAGGGCTTCCCCTGTGGCTCAGACGGTAAAGAATCCACCTGCAATGCAGGAGACCTGAGTCTGGTCCCTGGGTCTGGAGGCTCCCCGGAGGAGGGCATGGCCACCCCCTCCAATTTTCCTGCCTGGAGACCCCCATGGACGGAGGAGCCTGGCGGGTACAGTCCATGGGGCTGTAACTAGTTGGACACAGCCGAGCAGCCGACACTCCTGCCCACACTGTGCAGCTTCTCACTGGCTCTGCACACCCCTTAGGGCGCAGTTACTCTCCCCGCGGGTGACCTGAGTAACCCCACCACATAACTTGTCCACAGCCACGGGCTGTGGGGTGAGCGCCTGTGGCGTGTGTTTTCAGGCCTCCCTGCCACACACGTGGAGCCCTTCTCCAACAAGCTTCACGAGTGGGTCCCTGGGGACCTCTCTGGGGTCAGGGTCTTTTTTGTGGGTGGTCGTCAAGAAAGAAACCCCCAGAGACCAGGGCAGGTGGGCCTGTGATACGGCCGCCAAGTCGCTCCGCCGAGTCCGACTCTGCGACCCTGTGGACCGTAGCCTGTCAGGCTGCTCTGTCCATGGGTTTCTCCAGGCAGGAATCCTGGAGTGGGTTGCCATGCCGTCTTCCAGGGAATCTTCCTGACCCAGGGATCAAATTCGCATCTCTTACGTTTCCTGCATTGGCAGGTAGATTCTTTACCGGATACATTCTGTATTTTTTTGACCAAAATGAGTGAAGTTGTGAGCAGCTTTGGTGGGTAAGATGTCCTCACCCAGGACGTCAGTTATGGAGCATGCTGGCCCATTAGGTCTGTAGGTGTTTACTTTAGGAGACCCTTTGATCCCCAGAGAACTGCGTTTCTAGGCATAAATTCCAAATCTGGTTGTTAGGAAGTCTGGCTGAACGGCCCTCACCCAGGAGCTCTGCTGCACAAAGTCTTGGGACGCCCTCGGGTCCTGGAGCTGCTGCAGGTGCTGTGGTTTGTGGGGACCCTGTGCGCCCCTTCCCCGACGCTTCACCGGCCTTAACTTGCCCTTTACAGCCAGGACTTGACAGTCACAGCCACGCAGCCCCTCTGATGGAGCCCCTCCGTAGGCCTCACTGCGCATGTGCTGGAATTACTAAGCCCCAAACCTGCCTTGCCCCGGTGAGGCTGTTCAGCCGCTGAAGCCGCGGCCGCTGGTGCGCCGCCGGGCCTTGCCTGCAGCCAGTGGAGCGGCGCCGTCTCCCTGGTGGTGTGTCTGCGATGTGTCCCCAGCAGGCCTTCCGTCGGGTGCGGGCAGGCCCACCTCTGCCCTCGATCTCTCCCCCGAGGCCGCTGCCCCTCCCGGGCCTGCCCCTTCACCCCCGGCCATCTGCCATCCCCTCTGCTGCCCCCTTGCCCTCCCACTCTCCCCCCAGTGCCCCGTCCTTGCCTTCTCCTGCACGACCCAGTTCTTTCCAGTGGCCAGGGAGCCCAGGCCCCCCCACTCATCCCATCCCAGTCCCGTCCCGCGTCCTGACTGCCTGAACAGGAGCCCAGGGGCCCCCCTGGACCCCCACTTGGCCCAGGTCACCCTTGCATGACACAGCACCCCCTTGTCTAGCCCCAGGCACTGCCCGGAAGTGGCCTTGGTAGCCGGCAGCATGAGCCTGGAGGGCACTGCCCTGGGGTCCCCACCTCTGCCCACTCTGCCTGTTCAGGGCGTTGCCTGTCAGGGCGGGAGGTGAGGCCAGGCTCCGTCTGATCAGCACGCCCCCATGGCCGACTGCCCAGGAGATGGGGCTGGTGTGAGCAGGCCGGGGTGGAGGGCCCGCAGGGCAGCAGGGGGCGCGGCCAGAGAGGGGTGCTGTGAGCCTGGGAGACGGCGGCTGGGGGTGGAACGAGCAGGAGGGGACACGCGGTGAACACACCTTCAGGACAGCATCTGGGACCCGGGTGTGGGCCCTGCAGCCCGAGCGTCCCCCGTACCTGAGCGTCGCCCTGCACCCCGAGCGTCCACCCAGCACTGGGGCCACCCTCTCCTGAGGGACTTGGGGCCCCAAGAGGCTGTTCTACCGGGAGCTGCTGGCTCTGGAGGACGCCCTCACCACCTGCTCCTTCCCCGCCCTGCGCTCGCCCGCCTGCCCCCTGCAGACAGCTCACCTCCAGACTCAGGAATCCGCCCGCCCAGGCCCTGGAAGCACCCTTGACCTTCGGTTCCTCCGGGCCAGTGTTTCCAGGACCCAGAGCTCCTGAGCCATAAGGGGGCTGCAGACTCTGAGTGGACCGCCTGTGTTTGTCACGGAACGGGGCCGTTCTGAGGGCAGCGGAGGGCCCGGGGCAGCTCCTGGGGGTTGCGGGCAGCCGGGCTCTCTGCTGGGGACCCTCGGGGTTCGGTCATGGCTGCCCATCCTCAGATCCGTCACAAGAGGCTGAGCCTGTCCTCCGGGCCCCGAGTCTGGAAGGCGTGCCCTGGGAGCAGGTCTGCCCTTGCGTCCGTGCCGTGACCCGCGCTGCCGTCTCTCCTTGCTCAGGCCAGTGGAGGGGCCTGGCTTCCGCTGGGCTCTGGCTGGTGTCCTTCCTGTCTGTCCCCATTTGAGGGGGACGGCGCCCCGTGAGCGTGTGCGTGGTTGGTCACCGCACCCCATATCTTCCTGGCGGGTCACTACACCCCATCCTCCGGGGTTCACCACACCCCGTCTTCTTGGGGGATCACCGCACCCCGTCCGCGTGCTGTTGGAAGGGTGGAGGCGGTGGTCAGCGGCCGGTCCAGACTCTCGACCGGCTGGCGGCTCCCCGTCCCAGAGCCCGCGACTGTGATCTTACTGGAAAGGGTCTCTGCAGATGCGGCTGAGTGCAGGGCCTCAAGACGAGAGGTGGTCCTGAGGCCCAGGCTGCCGCCTCCCGTCTTTGTAAGAAGGGGTGGGCACGGGTCCGACCTCGGACAGGAGACGCACGCGCAGAGGCCGAGCGGCCACAGAGCGGAGGCTGGGGACGCAGACACGAGCCCAGGGCCCCCAGAGCCGGAGAGGCAGGAAGGGTCCCTGCCCCCGGACTCGGGGGCTCCCCTCCACGCCGTGAGTCCTGACTCTGGCCTCAGAACTGGGAGGCGGCACGTCTTCAGGTGTGAGCTGCCTGGTGGGGGACCACTTGTTACAGCCCTGGGACTCAGACGCACTGTCCCTCAGGCCCTGGGGTCCTGGGGGGCTCCTCTCTGTTGAAGCCCAGATCCCCAGATCCGCGCGCTGAGACCCCAGGGACGGAGCGGGAACCAGCCTGGGTCTGTGAACAGCGTCGGGAGGGACCTTGAGTCCTGGCAGCCTTGTCGGGGGGGGTCGAAATATGAGGGCTCCCCCAGGCTTGCCGCAGACGCGCGGCACCCTGGGGCCCTGGGGGGTTTCCTGGGCAGGCTCTTTATCGGGGCGACGGTGAAGCGGGTTTGTAAAGGCCGTCTTCCCATGCGCCCCGCCACCTCATGGACGCACCTCTCCCTCGGGGATCTTTCAGGGCCTCTAGAGCCGGAAGGCCTCTACCCCAGCAAGAGTGGGGCTTCCTGGGGACCTGGCCGCCCTCGAAGCTCAGGAGCGTTTCCCGAGATTGCAGAGGCACCGAGTCTTGAAGGAACGTGTGACTCTGGACGCTGGAAAAGTGGATGCGTTCAGGGGCTGGTCGGCGGCGCCCCTGGAGCGTCCTCCTTCCTACGCAGCCGAGCAGCCCACGCCCTGTGGCCTCCGATGGGTGCGTGTGTCCTGCCCCTCGACCAGGCCGTGTGTACCCCCGGCCCTCCCGCAGGGTGGACGGCCCAGCGTCCCCAACTCCGGTGGGCGGAAGGGGACCCTGGCTGAGGGAACGTGTGGCTGGGCCTCCTGGCTTCTCAGGGGAGGCGGGGGTCCGAGCTTTTCCATGAACTCCCCTGACACCTCCGTGCCCATCGCCCCCACCTGGGCAGGTGGGCCGCCCCTGACCTTGCAGCGGGACCTGGGAGGGACCGAGAGCTCGGGGCTGCGCCGTGCCTCATGGGGCGGACGTCCTCTGGTGTCTGGGGTTCAGCGCAGTCGTGCCCGGGAGGCGATGGTGGGCTCCCTGAGAGCCCCTCAGCCTAAGGCTGGGACGGGGCAGCAGCAGCCTGCAGCGAAGGCGCGGCCGCCTGGCGGTGATGGAGAGGGGCGGCCTGGAGGAGAAGGCGTCCGGTGCGAGGGCCTCGGTCCGTCTCAGGCAGCCCAGAGCACCGGGCTGGAGGAGGGCCCCTCGGATGCTGGCGGGGGGGGCACCATCTCCCCCCGCTGGGGCCCCCAGGGTCGTCAGGAGGCCAGGCCCAGGTCTGGGCAGGCTGGGCGGCGGCCTGGGTCGCCCTCAGGCCCCTGTTGGTGGGTAGAGGAGCCCCAGGTGCCACGGGTCGGAGCCGTGTCCCTCAGCAGAGTTGGAGGCGGTTGGTGCCAAGGACCGTCCAGGCGGGGCCAGGATAGGGGGCGGGAAGGCGGGGCTGGAGGGTTTGTAGGTGGAGACTGGGGCTCCCTTGAGGAGCGGGGGAGGGCACGAGTTGGGAGTTTGCTGCTGGGGAGCGTCCTCAGCTGGGAGCTCGGCCTGGGGACAGAGGCCAGCACAGGTGGGCCTCCCAGGAGGCGTGGGGGCGTCATCTGTTCGCCCCCAGTCTTGCTGGAAGGCCTGGGTCTTCCAGCCACGTAGGAGGTCGCCGGCAGGGAGGCCGCGCGTCTGGCCAGCAGCCCTGCGCTGCGCGTGCTACGCTACAGTCCGAGTTCTTGGCCCTTCTGTTGCGCTGCCGCAGCGCAGGTGAAAGGGCATCTGTGTAACCAGGATGGATGGGACGGAAGTCACCAATCACAGGGCCAAGCATGGCAGCGCTTCCCCCAAGCTTCCTCGCCCCCTTGTCTGATGGCTCCGCGTCACAGAGACTGCTGGTGACCCGTTGGACCTGAAACCAACCTGTCCTCCAGTCGGGGTGTGCGTGGAGGAGCGTTCCGAGTGTCCTGAACCCCCAGCCCCGTTAGGGAAGGCGGGCGCTGTCCGGGGAGGCGGGCGCCGTCGGGGCAGGCGGGCGCCGTCCGGGGAGGCGGGCACGTCCCTTGCTGATCAGAGGCTGCTTGGGTTTGTCCTTGGGGTATTTGCGATTGCAGCGTTGGGAGCGTCTCAGGGTCCCACCAAGGCTCACGCAGACCCTGTCCTGACCCCTCCCCAGCCCAAAGCACGTATTAATATCTCGTCTGTAACCAGCACCGCGTACTGAAAGTAAGTGCTCAGATTGTTTTAAAGCAAAGAGGTGGAATCATTGAACTTCGACCCTTTCAAGCTCGTGTGTAGAGGCCGCGGGTGGGCTTTGCTCCTCCTTTGCGTGCTCGGCTGAGCCAGGCGAGCAGTGAGGAGATTCTCGGGCCCCCCACCCCATGGCTCTGGGGGCCGAGTCCTCAGGCGCAGCTTCCCCGCCAGCCCTGGGGCTCCGGGAGGTCCCCAGAGGCGGATTTCGGGGCCTCGGGCGTTTCCCCGCCAAGACCGGCGCTTATGGAGAACGGCTGTGCCCAGTCCCGTCTCAGATCCTCAGACCCCGGGGAGGTGCGTCCTGCAGCTCTTCTCACCTCTGTGATTTAAGGAGGTGAATACAGGGGGCTCTGCTCCAGGTGGGGTCGTCAGGAACCACGCAGGATCTGAGCCTCCGACCACCAGCCCAGTGGGGAGGCTGGCCCGGCCCCTGGCAGGGGGACGTGGTGGAAAGCGGGCCATCCAAGTCGTGGGGCGGAGTCCTCACCAGGCACGTCCTGCCAGTGCCTGAGCCCCTGGGCCCGTTTGCCCGTGTTCTGGCCCCGCAGCGCGTGGCAGGGACCGCAGGGCCCACAGCCCCACTGGACGTCGGCTGGCTCCGGCTGCCCCTGTGACGCAGTCCCTGGGGCCAGCTGACCTGCCTCTGGCCAGGCACCGCGCCTGCTCCCTGCAGACACCCGGAACCTCTGCTTCGCAGTGCGCTTTGATCTTATGGAAAAAATTCAACTGAGAGCCAGGGTCTTGCGGTTGGGCTTTACCTCGGTGTCCGCGGGGCAGAGCGCGCAGGCTGGACTCTGTTTGNCCTGGGGCCAGCTGACCTGCCTCTGGCCAGGCACCGCGCCTGCTCCCTGCAGACACCCGGAACCTCTGCTTCGCAGTGCGCTTTGATCTTATGGAAAAAATTCAACTGAGAGCCAGGGTCTTGCGGTTGGGCTTTACCTCGGTGTCCGCGGGGCAGAGCGCGCAGGCTGGACTCCGTTTGGCTGGGGGCCCTTGTGTTGGCGTGCGGGGCCCTCCAAGCCGCGCCAGCAGCCGTGTCCCCTGGCGGCGGGCTGCATGGCAGAGGCCGCGGCGTCTGCGTAACCTGGTGTTCTGTTTCCTATTAAAGCGAGCTCGGACACACCGCCCGCCTGGCCTCTCGAGGAAACTGAGAAAGTCACCTGCTTCTAAGTGGCGTGACGGGGCGGGGCGGTTAGGGCCAGGGCCTCTGAGAGGAGGATGCTGGGGGTGCCTGGAGACGGACGGGCAGGGCCCCCTCTGCCCTGGGCCCAGCCCCGCTCGCCTCGCGTCTGTTCTGACCCTGGGGTTGGCTCTGCTGGCCCCGGGGACTCAGTTCTGTGGTTTCCCAGCTCGGTGGAAGGTTGGTCCTGTTTTCCCGTAACTGGCCTCGGGATCGGCC
>SJYT01020129.1:566490-579031 GCA_006410635.1 Cephalophus harveyi | reverse complement strand
AGAAAGTGAAGAGGAACTAAAAAGCCTCTTGATGAAAGTGAAAGAGGAGAGCGAAAAAGTTGGCTTAAAGCTCAACGTTCAGAAAACGAAGATCATGGCATCTGGTCCCATCACTTCATGGGAAATAGATGGGGAAACAGTGGAAACAGTGTCAGACTGTTTTTTTGGGCTCCAAAATCACTGCGGATAGTGTCTGCAGCCATGAAATTAAAAGACGCTTACTCCTTGGAAGAAAAGTTATGACCAACCTAGATAGCATATTCAAAAGCAGAGACATTACTTTGCCAACTAAGGTCCGTCTAGTCAAGGCTATGGTTTTTCCTGTGGTCATGTATGGATGTGAGAGTTGGACTGTGAAGAAGGCTGAGCGCTGAAGAACTGATGCTTTTATCTATGGTGTTGGAGAAGACTCTTGAGAGTCCCTTGGACTGCAAGGAGATCCAACTAGTCCATTCTGAAGGAGATCAGCCCTGGGATTTCTTTGGAAGGAATGATGCTAAAGCTGAAACTCCAGTACTTTGGCCACCTCATGCGAAGAGTTGACTCATTGGAAAAGACTCTGATGCTGGGAGGGATTGGAGGCAGGAGGAGAAGGGGACGACAGAGGATGTGATGGCTGGATGGCATCACTGACTCGATGGACGTGAGTTTGAGTGAGCTCTGGGAGTTGGTGATGGACAGGGAGGCCTGGCGTGCTGTGATTCATGGGGTCGCAAAGAGTCAGACACAACTGAGCGACTGAACTGAACTGAATTTTTAATGGAAAGCTTAACTAAATGCCAGGCACTGTGCTTTATGTTATTATGTCATTCAATCTTTTCAGCAATCTTATCAAAACGATGGCATTATTAGCCCTACTTTGTACAGGTGGATACTGAGGCTCGCAGGTCAAAGATCTCAGACCAAGGTCGCACACTGAGTGGCTGGGACATGAATTCAAACGTCTTTAGAAATCCACTGCAAGACGTCCCTCCTGTCTTCCCATCATGTGCAATGGCACCGTGAAAGGAACATATGGGAATGAAGGATGAAAAGAGGCAATATCACTGCTATTCTGACACTAACAATCTATCAGGAGGCGATAGACAGACCTATAATAAAAGACAGAATGTCACAGCAGAAGAGATGTATTGAAAGAGCCCGAACTCTATGAAGCCAAAGGATAATTACAAGGGACTAAAAAGACTTCATGGAGAAAGTGAACTTATCCAGGACAGGCTCTCAAAGGAGAGTAAGATCTTAATGATAGGCAGGGAGAGCTGAGGAGAGGTCAGCACAATCAAGACTGTCCCAAGGGCAGCAAATTGAACAGAAAAACAATAAATGCCTAGAGCCACAAAAGGGAAATATGCAATGAGAAAAAGGCAGCTGCAAAACAGACATGGAATATATCACATGAAATGCAAATTATTAACAATAAAGCTTTATATCTAGATAGCACTTTGCACTTTACAAAAACTTTACATGTTCCATATGATCTCAGCAGGAGTGATCCTGTCCTTGAGGGGATGAAAACTGGCTACTGGGGTAGGCTGGAGAGAAACCTTAGACATTACAGTGGCTCATGGCCCACCAAGAGGCCACGGAAGATAAACAGACACAACGCGTATCCGTGTACATCTGTGGTATTAAAACATCACTGGGAAAGGGGGAGGATTAGGGGAACATTGTTCACAAGTTTTTTTAGGGAAGCAATAATGAAAAAACGTGGTTGATAGACACTAACTTACTTGATCATCTCAACCATTTACTGAGGAAGAGGGGTAACTGTCCTCTTTTTAAAAAGTGTATAAGAAAAATAAAACTGGAAGAGTTAAATGAGTAACAGAGAGCATTAAGTAGTTTCCAGCAAAATGAAATGTTACTGTGTATATGAATGTGTGTGCATGTAACATAAAATAATGTGCAACCTCACTCATAATTAAAGAAATGTCAACTAAAAAAATTAGATGTAATTCTCATCAAATTTGCCAAATAAAAAAAGGTGGATAATACCTAGTGTTGATAAGGATGTAGAGAAATATGCATTTTGATTTTGATTAACTTGATTATAGAAGCACAAATTTTTGAAAAGCAATCTGGCAACAACTATCAAAAGTATAAATGTGTATGCCCTTTGGTTCAGCAATGCTACTGTGACGAATTTATCCTACTGACATGCCCTCCAGCCAAATCCATGCAGAAAGATGTTGACTGTAATAGCCAAAAGCTATAAACTACCGAACTATCCATCGATAAAGAATTGGTTTTATAAATTTGGTAACCCAGAAATGGAATAACACATAAGCATTAAAAGTATAAATTCACAGATAAGAAAATATACACAGGATACTGAAATCAGCAAGTAGCAGAATATACACAGCATGACTCCTTATTTTGAAAATATATATAAATATAAGCTTGCCATGTCTGAGGAAAGATTTTTCAGTTTAGAGCCCTGTGTATGCTTTCAAAAATTATAACATGAGTATATATCCTATAAGAAATATTTGCTTATGAAAACATAAGATCACTTGTTCAAATTCATACAATTAGGAAGCAGAGCTATTAATAAAATCCTATTCTTTGGACCCGTAGGCTACTTTATATTTCCTATTACATCAATACGGTAATGTCTGTGGCTGCATAATGTCTACTGAAATATTAATACATCTAACAACTTCTCCATACCTTTCCTGACCTATCCATATGTACCTCTAACCGTCTTCATATGTTTTCATTCTCTAAAGATATCCAGTGTTCCTTCCTCTCTGTTTGGGCCAGTAGCCTTGGTCAGGGAAACCTATCCCAATCCGTTCCTCTCTCTCTGAAACCTTTCTTTTTCTTTTTCACTCCTCTATGCTCATGACCTAACCAAGAACAGACAGTAAATACTGTCAAATTAATGAATAAATATTTCTCAGACCAGATGCCACTAATCACTTCTCAAAGTTCATCTCAAATGTTCAATTCTGTTTCCTAACTCCTTTTCATTCAATTTCAAACTTTTGAATTGAATAAATTCAGAAATTAGATCATTTTAAAGTCAATCCCATATTTCTACTTCAGATGAAAAAAAAGAAAAAAAAAAAAACAGTAAGAAAACAGAAGGGTCCCTTCTTCGGAGAGAATGAATGGACGAAGAGCCGCCCCTGGGGCAGCGCGAGGCCCTCCCTCGCCCCGCGGCCTCCGGGCCCGCTGACTCCGGGGCCCGCTGACTCCACTCCGGGGCCAGGCCCGCCCCAGGCTCGCAGCGGGAAACGCCTTCCTCCGCGTCTCACCGCAGGCAGGTCGGGTAAAGGCTCTCCGCCTCGTGCCCTCCGCGCAAAAGAGGGCGGCGCACAGGGCACAGGCTCGGCGAGGCCTGAACAGCGCCCAGGGCTCCGACCGCCGGCCGCGTGCGCAGCAGCAGGCGGTGGCCCCGCCGGCGCTCGGCCGCGGGCTCCGGTAGGCGATGGAGCGCCAGCAGGCAGGACGGCGCGCCGGGCGCAGGGCCTGCGAGAGCCCCTCTCGGCCCGCCCGCTCCCGCGGCCACGCACGCAGGCTTCCCGCCCGCCGGCCCGGGCCGCTCGAGGCGCAGGAGGCAGGGCCGGGCGGGAGGCGCAGCCCGGGGAGCGCCGCCGCCGCCTCGCGAGCCCAGAGGCCGCCGAGGGGGGCCAGCGCCCGGCCGACGCCGCGGGAGTCTCTGTCTCCGGACTTCACACTCTGGTGCTTAAACGCAGCTCGCGCGCCACGCCGCGGGTCAGGCGAGGAGGAGAACGTGCAGGAGCCGAGGAGCCGAGGCCCGGGCGGCCGCGGAGCCCAGGGGCGCGGGCGGCCGAGCCGAGGGCGCGCAGGCCAGCGGGCCCCAGCCCAGCCCGAGGGCCGGCCTGCAGGGCAGCACGGGGGCAGGCTCGCGGTGCCCAGCCCCAGAGCAGGCCCGGGCGGCGGCGGGCTGCGGGCCGTGACCCAGCCCATCAGCAAGGGCGAAGAAACCAGAGCTCCCCTCTCTCTCTTCAGCGGAAATGATGGCAATTCAGATTAAAGGAACAAGGAAAGAAGTACACTATTTTAAAAGGAACAAGCTTGGGAATTAACGCCTCCTCTCACAGCCTCCCATTCTCTAGTTCCCCAAGGTATCCCTGCATATTTCAATATCTGGCATAAAATATCATCCATCAGCCAGATCTCTTACCTGGATACCTGTATTTTCCTGGAAACTAAGTGAACAAACGTCTCCTCCAATTATTCACCTAAGTTCAAAAACATACTAAATTTTTTTCTGAAGTAAATTTATTTTCTACATTCCAATAATACCTAAATCTGTTCCTTACAATTAAAAGATAACATATTTAAGACACAGCACTAGCTCATCTGACCTGTTAAGGTCAATATGTAAAGAAAGCAAAAATACCAAAGCTTGAAAGCAGATTTAAAAGTATAAATATCATAAATTAAATCCAAAGCCTTGAGCTGATTTTGAGTAAATAACAACTGTTGAAGGTCAGGAGCTCCTAGCCCAGTGTCTTGCATATCAAGTTCAAGTAAGAAAACTAAAAAAGGGGAAAAAACACACGGATGGGCTGGGAAAGGAAAATCCTGACACCGCCTCAGCCCACCTCAGCTTCACGAGGCATGAAGGCAACACGCAACTAAGACTCTCCCTTCACTGATGAAAAATATTGCCCCTCCTAAAAAAGAGTTTAGCCAGAAACTGCTAATGGCAGGTGTGGTTTGAATAAATTTATTAATAGTGTCAGTACGGCAGAGAACTTGTGTATTATCTAATATGCCAGCAGGCCCTTAATGGTTATCAGCCCTCTCAGCTACGAATGTAAATAACAAAAACATTTTAGTCAGCTCTAGAAATGCTTCTGGATTTTGGTCTCATATAGTATTATGCTTACATTATTGTACTTTTGTTTCCAGAATAATTTATAAAGCAGATAAATCTGTAAACCTAGGAACTCAGGAATGTCTGTTTCTGTCTTTCCACCATCATCACACACACACACACACATGTACACAAGCACCCACGCACACGCACACCATTCCTTCACCTCACTTCATCGTGAAGTGCCCTTATAAAATGGAACTTGTAAAATATGACGCTAACTTCTGCCTGTACAGCCAAGATCAACATTGATCTTTATGTTTTTCCCTAAACCCATGGGGAAGTTTTCCACAGCAGTGGCGAGGGGAAGCAGAGGTTAGCATACAGACTCTCGTTCCTAAAGAAACGGAGCAAGAAAGTGGAAGATGGAAATGAAAGCTCCTTATTCTAGAATTAGTACCAGTGCACAGAATTACATAGCTTACTTTAGACATTTTCCATTTTTCAGTATACTAAAGCATTGTTTCTAACTCTTTAGGTGAAGAAATTACTCAAAAATGTCCACATTGTCTTCATTAATGGAAAGCCAACTTGATGCACAAGACATATCTCTTAGGACATAAACGTATCCTATCTAAACCTTAATACACATATACGGATACACAGATACGGATATATAGGTCAATAGCTAAGGAAAATTTAACTAGAACAGAAAATCTGATTCAGATTCAAATTAACAACTCCCCCTTACCCCTTCCTTCTGGCAGTACTTGCAAACCTGTAGCAACAAAGTATCACTTCATTATCTTCCCACCAGAAGCTGGTTTTCCCTAACACTTCAGGATGCTTCTGAGATGGTATATCTGACATGACACCTCCACTTCTCTCCCACTTTTAACAAGATAAAGGGAAAGAAGAGACTAGATAATGCTGGTGTTACAAGCGCGAGAGCCCAGCCCTTCATAAACATTCAAATTAACTGTAGGGCTCAAACCCTTTTCACTACCTGCCAGCATCTGACACGTTCTGAGTTCTCCCTGTAAAGTAGTTATTACACTGTAGGGTCATTCATTCTGTGTTAACTGATGGCAATCATTAACAGTAGAAGAACTAGTCTCATTCAAAATAAAACATAACTGAAGAAAGCATGGTAATTTTAAAAAAATTTTAAAAAATTAAAAAAAAAAAGTTGAGCAATCAAACATAGTTTTCAGAAAAGCCTATTTTTTTTTTAACCTAAAAAGAATCCCTCAAAGAAGACATAAACAGTAAGTTTCCAAGTCAACTATTCAGTATCAAACTTGCCTGGCTTGTGTAACAACATAACATTTAAGCTTTCTTCAGGGATGGTATTATAATAAGGATGTAATTGATCTGATCTTCCTGCTTTTCAATAATACCCAGAAACATGTGTAGTAGCCTACATGCAAAAACATGCAGGGCTTTCAGGGCTGAGCCATGAATTACATCTAGAGATCAAGAAGCTCACGTATTTCTCCCCAACCATACCCGCTCGCAAGGCCACCTCCAGACAAGTGTGCATGTCTCATTGCTTCTCCAGTGTGTGCGTAACTGGGCACAGGCGTTAAGAAGGCAGGAACTGGCCTGTAGGCCTGGCTCCACGGCCCCGGGCTCGGCTGTGCTCGCAAGTGACTCTTACTACATCCCAGCTGAAAGGCATCTGAGACGCAACTGCTGAAGCCCCCGCTCCCCCGCGTGGGAAGCCTCGTGCCTCCTGCCTTCTGATTTCAGCGGGGCCATGTGTGCTGTGCTCGTTAAGGGCCTGTCAGTGTTTCCATTATAAACTCTGGTTTTCAGAGGTTCTATCTTGGCCTATAAAAATAGATTCCGGTCTGTAACTTGGCATACAAAGTACGGGTATCAGCCCAAGAGAACATTTTTTGTTCCAATGATTAAAATAAAAATCTGTTTAGTAGTTTTAAGTTAAGAGAGTGTTAAAGGCGGGGCGGGGGGGAGTATAGAATGTTTTTAAAAACACCACCAAAAACCCAGTGCTCTGTCTCACTCACTGCTTCATTTTAGATTTTGAAATGATTAACACAATATAAACCAATGATACTGAGTAAATGAAAAGACCTAAAAAGAGTTTTAATTAAGAACTATGATAGATACCAAAAAAAGTCATACAATTTTAAGCAACTACAAATGTAGTATCTGAAATAATTCCCACATTTAAAAATTGTCCAAGTACTCCGAAACTATTTCAAAGATATGTTTTTCTAGATATAAAAACCATGTTTAATGAACCTGTAAATTTACTTCAGGTTAGAGGAGACAATCATCAATCCTCTTTTCAATTTATGCAATAAGACGTTTCTAAAACATATTATAACTTATATATAAAACTCTGAAGTAGTAGTCTTATATACTGTTTATTAAAAACTATCTTTGAGTTTTGGGGGTATTTTTGCAGCATAACATAGATTTGTCTCCTTCAAAAATATAACTGTTATATAACACTGCTGCATCTTAAGAAAACACATTTTTGAAGTAATAACTTCTATCTGATAAAGGGGGTATAGCACTGGTACAACTACCATGGAGGGAGATTTGGAAACAGCTGTCAAAATTATGAGTGTATATATATACACATAGATGCTCTTTGACCTTGAGATTACATTCTTAGGAAATTATCCTGTAAATATACTTCAATATGTGGGAAACTATATAGCTGTAACTTAAACACACAATAGTACTTCTCACAGAATTTTTAAAATAGCAAAATGGTGAAACATAAATGTCCATCAAAAGGGGACCTGTTAAGTAAGTTGCTGTAAAGCCATGCAGTGGTATTACCACATAGCTATTTAAAAGAGGAGGACAAAAGATGGATATATTGATACAGAAACACTTCCAAGTTATAAGTAAAAATAGCAAGGTCCAATGTTACTACCTGTAGAAGGATAGAGAGAGAGAGGAGCACATGTACATGTATACATGTGCGTGCACACAAGCGTGCACACACACACACACATACATATATTTAAAGAGAGCAGAATTTCCTTTTGCAGACATAAAACATTTCTAGAAAGACACACAATAAACCAACAACAGAGATGGTTTCCCACAAAAACAATGTAATAATTTTGAGTGGTATTCCCAACCAAAATCTCAGTATCAGATAATATAACCAAAATAACACTGGGGGGGTGGGGGGACAACTCTAAGATCTGAATTACTAAAAACAATAGTAAAATTAGTGGTCCTCAAACGTTGGTGTATAGCAGAATCACCCAAGGTCTCATTAAACAAAGATCCCTGGACTCTATCCTCAAAATTCCTGGTTAACATCTAAGGCTGAGCTGCTGGTCCAGGGACCATACACTGACGATCTCTCTTCTAGATAAATGACTATATGTTCAAAGTTGTACATAAACGCCCACCTGGTGCAAAATTATAATCTAGTTATTATCAGTAATATTTCAAAAATAATGCTTGTTTTCTTAAAACTTAAGAAGTTTGGATGGTGAGGGTGGATGATAATTCAGATTACCCTAAGCAGAAAGTGAAGAGGAACTAAAAAGCCTCTTGATGAAAGTGAAAGGAGAGAGTGAAAAAGTTGGCTTAACGCTCAACATTCAGAAAACGGAGATCATGGCATCTGGGCCCATCACTTCATGGCAAATAGATGGGGAAACAGTGGAAACAGTGTCAGACTTTATTTTTTTGGGCTCCAAAATCACTGCTGATGGTGACTGCAGCCATGAAATAAATTGAAAGACGCTTAACTGGACATGGAACAACAGACTGGTTCCAAATAGGAAAAGGAGTATGTCAAGGCTGTATATTGTCACCCTGCTTATTTAACTTCTATGCAGAGTACATCATGAGAAACGCTGGACTGGAAGAAACACAAGCTGGAATCAAGATTGCCGGGAGAAATATCAATAACCTCAGATATGCGGATGACATAAAAAGCAGAGACATTACTTTGCCAACAAAGGTCCGTCTAGTCAAGGCTATGGTTTTCCAGTGGTCATGTATGGATGTGAGAGTTGGACTGTGAAGAAATCTGAGCGCCAAAAAATTAATGCTTTTGAACCGTGGTGTTGGAGAAGACTCTTGAGAGTCCCTTGGACTGCAAGGAGATCCAACCAGTCCATTCTAAAGGAGACCAGTCCTGGGTGTTCTTTTGAAGGAATGATGTTAAAGCTGAAACTCCAGTACTTTGGCCACCTCATGCAAAGAGTTGACTCATTGGAAAAAACTCTGATGCTGGGAGGGATTGGGGGCAGGAGGAGAAGGGGACGACCGAGGATGAGATGGCTGGATGGCATCACCGACTCGATGGATGTGAGTCTGAGTGAACTCTGGGAGTTGGTGATGGACAGGGAGGCCTGGCGTGCTGCGATTCATGGGGCCGCAAAGAGTCGGACACGACTGAGCGGCTGAGCTGAACTGACCTGAAGCAAGGGAAGAGGAGTGACAAGGAGTTGAGTTCCGCTGCACTTTTGAAACTCAGCCTTTCATCTCCATTTCTGCCACAGATGGAAACCAGTACAATGACTGAAAATATAAACTGGAAAATAATAAAATATACCTAGGTGAAAATTACATCGCATGATAACTACAAAGGGGCACATAACTGGGGTCCCTAACCAACAGACTTATTTTCCCTTTGTGACTGCATCTGTTTTTTGATTAGTCATATGTGTCATTAGCCACTGGCAGGTAAACCTTATCAGCTTCAAACAGAGGTGTCATGGGTTGCAGACCCTTCAACACTTACATGTTTAAATCTTAACCCCAGGGCCTCAGGCTGTGGCCTTGTTTGGAGACACAGTAAGGACAATGTGATCAGGTGGCCCCTGTCACAGGACTGGAGCTCTGGAAAGAGGAAATGCAGCCCCAGGTAGAGGGAGGAAACTGTGAAGACAAGGGGAGAGGGGAGAAGGAGTCATCCACAACCTGGGGAGGGAGCCCTCGGCAGGAGCCCGCGCCACTAGAACCAGCTTGCCCTCTGACCTCTTGCCTCCAGAACTGGGAGGCAGTTCCACCTGCTTTGTGACACCCTGTCATGGCAGCCCCAGCAGACCAATCCAAGAGCTTTCGGGTTTTTTTTTTTTTTCCCCACATTAGAAGTTGAATGACTATCGTGACACAATATTAAATGTTGAGATCACAAAAATGATTAATATTTTTACTTGAGATGACATAAATGTTTATGATTCATTAATTAGATTTCAGCAGTGCTATTCATAGTTTACTGATTCAATGAGTCACCAACAAAAGGCAAGAGATGCCAGCACCGAGTCCAGCCCCCTTTCTCCTGTCAGCCACAGGGCTTTCTAACCGGTCCCTCTAACCCAGCATCTACCTGACAGGCCGTGTCCCTTCTGACAGCACCCTTCATGCAATTTCCCTGATCAAAATGTTTCGATAAATATCATAAATTTCGATAAAAGAACATTCGCTTTTTCCCATTTCAAGTTCTAGTCAATCATACCTCCCAATAGATGTCTCCTTAAACAAATTACTTAAAACCATTGATTTAGTCTGCACCTAGAAACCTGAAATGTCTTGAAAAGAATAAACAATTACTTATTATGAACAAGAGGGATGTTATAGAATAAAGTACCATGTAATACACTTGCGCAGACCTATTCTCTTTCAAATAATCCCTCAGTAAGTACAGCAAAAGACTATCTATCTCAAACTTTGAAGCAGTTTGAGGGTACAAAGTGCCGGGTGTTCCTGATCTGTGGACACCTCATAAATGCTCTTGGCTATCATGCAAATCCTATCTCTTGATTCCAAAACTTGTATGTTAACTTCTCTTGAGGGGCTTGTATCTTACATAACCTTCACTTTACATTGTGCATCAGGGTTACAAACACGGCCACAATTACAAACTTAGCTTTGAATGTCCTGTCATTTTATTATCAAATGTCTCAACTGCTGAACTGCTATCCGTTTGTTTCGGCTATCCATTTGGTATAGCTCTCCATTTCTTTCATCTTTAAAAAAACAAACAGCATTCAATTGTCAGAGAAAAATAACTGTACAAATTCTTCTCTAGCATCTATCTTCCTTTCTCTCTTTCTCTCAGGGTTCACTTACAGGGTTTCAGAATCTAACCAGGCTGCCGATAAACCTCTGTTATGCTACAAGTAAATAAATTCACTAGGTAAATCAATTTCACACCTTCAGAAATTATTAAAGACTATATCTTGGCCTCTTTATACATAATACTCAAATGCTACTATTTCTTTCAGGCCCCAGACAGAACATCTCTTATTAGTCCTACAATTAAATGATTCAGCAACCAGCCACACTGTCTCTGCCTTTTAACAGTTCCAATCAGTAGCAGATCTAGGTGTAATCAACAGCAGCAGGGGGCTTTGGGAAGCAAAACAAAACAAAAACAGTAGGAATCTTTACTGGAATACAGTAATTGATACAAGGGAACATTATAGGCTATTTTAATCCAAGTTAATCTAAGATATTAGAGTCTGATTTTATAATCAGAAGTGAAATAAGCAGGGTAACTTTTGAGTATATGAACACAGAACAAATTTCAAACAGTTAAGAAGGTTAAAATAAAAGGGGACTGCTCTCAAAAGGAATCTTCTTAGCCTCAGAAGGGTCATTACTTTGGTTCTGGTTACTTAGCACCCACTTAGCTGATAAATTAAAGCCCTCCTTACCTCCTACTGTTACCACGCCTAACCAATTTCATATCATATACTTACAAAAATCCAAGCATCTCAGAGAGTAACTGGCAATGTTCTTACTTCTCCTAAGACATGCTTAAAATTTTACCAACAACATCAGGACAGTCTTAAAATGTAATTTAGCAAAATGCTCTCATTTCTTTCATTTTCCTATTTTTGATTCCCTAGCCTAGAGTATAGGGATGGTAGTTCAGTGCTGCGGCTGATGCAGGTAGCACGGTGATTTATTTACAGGAAAAATCAAAAGCCAATGGTGGTATGATGGGATGGCTACAAATTTTAACTCTACAAAAATTCACAAATGGAAATGTTACCATAGTAACTACCTGATCATTGCACAGGAGGTTAGCTGACTGCATGGCCTAATTCTATAGCTGTTTACTGCAATATGTGCAATGAGGTGTCTACGACACTTCAAGTCTCCTATTTCCTTACTCTGCTCTGAAGAACCAAGATGTGAGGGATGTGGCTGACACGTTTACAGTCTTGTCCAATTTTCCTATACTTCTTTCAAATCTTTCAAAACATGAAACAGTTTTAAAAAATTAGTTGGCTAAGGTTTAAAACATCTAACTGCAGAATCCTATATAGGACATATTCCAATTCAGAATGTTAGAATTGCATGTGGCAGGAAACCAGTGTACCTGATGGCAAGCATTTCTCTTTCTGAAAATGTTTCCAAAGTTGTCAGCAACTCACCTACAATGCTTTTACCTCAAAAAGCAGTGTTTTGTATTGTAAAAGGAAAAATATAAAAACAAAAAAAACATTTTGTATCCTCCATCCAGAAAGCACATGCATACAAATGTTAATAAATCTCATTATCAGTAAATTGACGTTTCTCTTGAAAAGGTGCTTTTAATAACCATCTTTCTAGACTTCTTGTAGCTACTGTTCGGGAAGAAAATGCATTAGACATAAACATGGCAGGCCAAACAGTACAGGATGCTGATACTAATTTGTTCTACCCTGTAGCAAAAAAAAGTCACTTTATGATTAAAGCTAAATTATAAAACTAATTTACACTGAAAAATAATAAAGCCATCCATTTATT
>SJYT01020129.1:523990-561490 GCA_006410635.1 Cephalophus harveyi | reverse complement strand
GACAACTTTCACCTCACATGTCTCTTAAAGTAAAGACACTTCAAATAAAATCCCCACTCCACAGGAGCGTAAGTATATCTGGTGAGAAAAGACTACACGAAGTAACCTAAGATTTAAATAACAACCCACGGTTATTATAAAGAGGTCAATACAAAAAGCCCTTTACCAAAGCCCATTGTTTATTATTTCACTAATCCATTCTTTTAAAAGGAACTCACCCAAAAACATCTTCTGAAAAAAAAAACAAAAAAAAACCATGGTTTATGTTAGCTCACAGAGGAGTAATTTAGGAAGCTTTACTCAGAGCTTCACAGGAAACCCATACCTAAGGCTATCAGTGAGGAAATGCTCATTGACCAGAGCTGGTGCTTGTCCTGAAAGGACAGGGAGAAAGTTAAAAAAAAAAAAGTACTAGGAACTTTTATCCAGGAAGCTGGACAAGAAGAACAAGAACGTGTGATATTCAGGAACATGGTCTAGGAAACTAACAAAGCTCGATGCCAAGTGAACACACAGGTTCTTCACCCTCTCCCAGCATGGAGAGCTTTTCTGCCATCTGGGTGCTGAGTAAAAGCTTTACACAATGGGAGCCAAGCCAGATCCAAAAGGGTGTTTAACAAGGTGGATATTAGAAAACACACCAACTTCCTCCATAAATCTTTCCATTCTAGTGTCACTGACCCCTTCTCCTTATAAATACTACAGCTATTCGGTATTTGTCTTCATTTTAAATATTTAGCAATGATGTTTTTCCTTACTAACACAAGCTGATAATGAATGTATAAGCTGAACTATATAAAATTATTGATATCTAAGCTTTTTCCCTACCAAAAGAAGGCACTCTCCAATGGTCTAAACTTCCTTTTCATTACCATCTTCTCTTCCTGTCTGGTCAGCATCCACCCCACTCAGGTCCTCCCCGCTGTTTCCCATGACATGGGGTAGCGACCAAGCCTGCCTCCACACCACCTCACACACTCTCCACACGACAACATCCGCAAGCGCAGGGCTGACCAGGACACGCCTTTCTGCCTTCCTTTCTCTCCTACCCCCAAACGCTTACGAGAATGCAATGGATCACAACTGATGTTTTTAAAGGAGAATCTTAAAACAGAGCTAGTTTATCAATAGGGCAACTCCTTTTCAAATTTGTAATTATTTTTATTAAATAACTACTTACAAAAACTTTTCAAAAATGACTGTTACAGATTATAAAATTCCTTAGCAGCAAGAATACTGGAGTGGGTAGCCTTTCCCTTCTCCAGGGGATCTTCCCAACCCAGGGATCAAATCCAGGTCTCCCACATTCCAGGCAGATTCTTTACCAGCTGAGCCACAGGGGAAGTCCTAACAGCAAGAAAGGACTGTTATTAACTGACCTTAGACCAACAATTTACATACAAAAGTGAGTTATACTCACTGACCATTTCTATTTTTTCATAAGTATGAAAATTAAGAATAGACAAAGCATAAACAAGCAGAAGGAACATATAGTAAACACATACTTAGAAAAAGTTGAAGCAAATAAAAATTTAACCGCTTAACATGAATGAAAAGCATATTATATGTTGATAAGCACTTAAATTAGTAGTAAAACAACAAGTATTGATGCTATTTATTGGTGACAAAACTAGAAAAAGTGAGTGTAAAATCAAGAATTAATCACAAGAAAAATGAACAAATTTTTCATGACAACTTTTAAAACCAGATAAACGTAAAACCAGTGTTTCAGGGAAAAGAACAGAGTAGTGGCTACTTATTTCTCAGGGTTGCTTTGACACACAATGGCTTAAGTGCATTAACATTCCCAGTTACACGCAATTATCGATGCAATTAGAAGTTTGTGTGTCAATAAGTGGATGTTCATATGTATATATATATAGCATTTTTATATAAAGTGTAACAAGGTGTGCTGATACTAGCAAGCGTGAAAATGGAAACATATTTTGCTTACTTTTCACTGCAGTTTTCACTGGTAGTCACCTTCTGCTCTTTTCTTTTTTGGTATCTGAGCATAAGTAACTGCCACAGAAAGTTAAAAACATTAGAAGGTAATATTTTACATGAAATAATTTGTCGGGCATAAATATTAGAAATTTAAGTAAAACAGGATACAGATACAGAGAAAGACACAGCCATGTACCAAAAGTGATCCTAAACCCTTAAGGAAAGGTCCGTCCTGGCTTCCTGATTACCCAGCAAGCTATGCTACAAAAACGTTAGAAATTCTAATGATACAAACTCTTCTCTCTTGTGAATTAGAGTAACCTATTTACATGGTTATAACAGCTATGAAAAAGCAAAATTCAACTGAGTAAATTTTAAAGATCTTACTGGTTTTATCCAACAAATATGAGTTGGGCACCATCCCATTTAGCAGACAGAAAGGAATGCCAAGGAAGTGTACAAAAATGAGAGATTTTTATAGGCAGAAGAAAGCAGGAACAAGAAGGTTTATCAGGCAAATAAGAAGACTGGTTATGGCAAGATCATCCTAACTTGGGACTTCCCAGGTGGTCCAATAGTGGTAAAGAATCTGCCTGCCAATGCCGGAGATGGAAGAGATGCGGGTTCAACCCCTAGAAGATACCTGGATCCCTTGAAGAAGGAAATGGGGACCCATTCCAGTATTCTTGCCTGGAATATCCCATGGTCAGAGAGGCCTGGCACGCTACAGCCCACTGGGTCGCAGAAGAGCTGGGCATGACAGAGTACACGTACACACTCTTCTTTAGGGGACAGCAAGGGTTGAGTGTTTAGTAGGTAATTCTTGATTGACTAGTTTAAGATTTCATTTCCGGGAGAGCCAAAACTGTAATTAAGTTGTTTCAGTTTGGTTGCATGGGGCTTAGCATAAATGACTCCATTTGGGGCCTGCTGTCTTGTTTTAACACAGCCAAATTCTTCTACCTATAAAAAATTATTACAAGATTAGACTTTTTTTCAAGAACCCTTAGTTTGCCAAAATTCTGTTTTAAAATACCTTAAATCAATGAACATGACTTTATCCATAAGGAAAGTCAACTCTTAACAGTGAATCTTTAATAAAATTAAAATCATGTTCCCAAATCCTCAGAGGATTTGCTTTCAGAATGATTTTAACAATCAATTTATTTAAATTGCAGTTTGATTTCATGGAAAATAAGAAACTCTACAGAAAACACAAACTTAACAGACTGCACAATATAAAATTATCACCTTACATTACAATATTAATAATGGCTAAGACCGTCTGAATGAAACTGAGGGAAAGCAACGTTAACAGCACCGCGTCAGCATCAAACGGGCTTCTCTTTTTAAAGCTTTCAACAGTTATACCCAGAAGACAAAAACACACTGCAAAGGAAATCAGCTTCAAGGTGGTCAAAAATTAATGGTCACAAGGCTGAATTCATGCAGTTATAGTCCTATAACAAATTATTGGTTATGAACACCAGGCCAAAGGTAAATGAGGAGCATAAGGAGAAAGGGTGCATTTCCCTGCTACGGGTTAGCAAACTGACTCTGCAAAGGGCCACACAGGTATAATTTTATGTTTTGTGGACGAGTCTCTTTCCTAACTTACTCAATTTTGCTATAAATAATGAGCATGGCTATACTTCAGTAAAGCTCTATTTACAGGCACTGAAAATTAAATTTCAAATAAATGTTCATGTGCCAAAAAATATACTTATCTTTTTTTTTCATTGAAAATGTAAAAGCCTTCCTTGGTCTGTGTGCTGTACATAAATGGATGGCACACAGGACATGGCCAGGAAGCTGTGTCAGCCCTGTTCTCAGGCATATGCAGAATCACACTGTCTCTTAATCACATTGTTGAAAAAGAAACTAGAACCTTTCCAAGACCATTTGAAGAATACGCTAAATAATCTGATTTACTATTTCAATATAAAATATTTAAATCACTAGCAAAAGAAAAATAAAAGTTGTTTACAAATGCCAGTGGAATAGTTGGAAACTTGCATAAGGAAGGAGTGAAAGTCGCTCAGTCGTGTCTGACTCTTTGCGACCCCATGGATTATACAGTCCGTGGGATTCTCCAGGCCAGAATACCAGAGTGGGTAGCCTTTTCCTTCCCCAGGGGATCTTCCCAACCCAGGGGTCGAACTCAGGTCTCCCGCATTGCTGGCGGATTCTTTACCAGCTGAGCCACAAGGGAAGCCTGAAAACTAAATGCTTGTCTGCTGAAACCCAGGAAGGAGAGACAAAGGTAATCTTAATAGATTGCAGAAATGTAAAGCCCACATATCCAGACCACAAAACAAATCCAGAATTTTCTAATGTCAAAAAATACTAGTTAGATAACCAGAAATTGAAATAAAATTCACTTCTCAATGGGTTACATAAGGAAAACATTGCGTAACAAATGAAATAATGAGTGAACACATTAGGCTTTCCACATCAGTGCTGCCAAAGTTAAAGTGATAGAGAGGTGTTACCTGCCGCCTGATGAAAGAATCCGATAGCACCTACAATCTTGCCTAAGAAATTAAGCCTAAATCCAGTCAAGCTCTGGTGGTACCTGCCAACCTGAAGAAAATACAGAACAGAATGTTTACTTGGACCATGAGAACTCTATGGGTCAAACAGTCCAGATTCTTCAGAAGATCATTCGTACAGAAAAGAAAGTACTGGAGGGAGGAACTACAGGCTAAGAAAGACTTAAAGGCAAACACAGTTTTTTAAAAAAACAGGCAACACCAAACTGTTGTGCCTGGACAGGAATATGTGGGTGAAAATTAAATAACTTATTATTCTGAAAGTCAGAAAACTGGCTAATTTGGGAGAGAAAAGGATGCTTAAAACACAAGGACGGGCCTCTGCAGGGCTTGGCAAAGATCCCCTTCTTGAGCTGGGTGATCACTACGACCATGTTTCTCTTATAACTCACTAATATATACATTTCTTTTACAGTTTTCTTCAGCAGGATTCCATTTTACAATGGAAAGGTTAAGAACAAAGTAATCAAAGCAAAAAAAAAAAAAAAAAATCCTTAACTTTTTTCTTAGAAAGAGGAAAAAAGACATAATACAATATCCAAATAGGACTTTTTTTAAAATACAGGGGTTAAAAGGAGTACTATCTACAACTTTGTGCCCCAAAATGTGAAGATCCAGATAAAATTAAAAAGAACGATGATGAAATGGATAGTTTTTTAAATCCACACTCTGAACTGTGCTATAAAGAAACTGAAGACAACCCAAAATTTTAGAAGATAATTAGAAATGTAGTAAAAGATTTTCCTTTAATATCACAACATCTCTCACTCCCAACCAAAGGCACTATGGGTAAATTTTAACCACCCTTAAAGCTATTTCAAATCCTAAAAGATGATGCTGTGCAAGTGTTGCACTCAATATGCCAGCGGATTTGGAAAACCCAGCAGTGGCAACAGGACTGGAAAGGGTCAGTTTTCATTCCAATCACAAAGAAAGGCAATGCGAAAGAATGTCCAAGTTACCACACAATTGCACTCATCTCACACGCTATCTGGAGAAGGAAATGGCAACTGCCGGGGTCCAGCCCCGGTTGGATCCAGGGTAATCGAAGGGTGACCGGAGAGTCCAGATAAACTTGTCAGGCAGGCTAGAGAGCCATCAAAGGAGTTTTTGATTGAAACACTCTTGTTATGCCCAGGAGACTTATTAACTGGAGCTCTAAGTTAACTTTTTCCAGAGAAAGGAGACGGGGGATAGCCCCATTGATGTCAGAAGAGTTGGTGAAAGGCAGAATACAATAAGGCAGACAGACTCTGGTTTTGGGGTAGATGCTCGAGAAAGTCCAGGGAGGGTCCCTCGAGGCCTGATCTCGCCTTTGCCCTGTCAGGCCTCTTCCTCATGACCTTTGCCATGGGCGGGATTCTCCATGCTGGCTCCCCGCAGCAACCCACTCCAGTACTCTTGCCTGGAAAATCCCATGGACAGAGGAGCCTCGTGGGCTGCAGTCCATGGGGTCAGGAAGGTTGGACACAACCGAGCCACTTCACTTTCACTTTTCATTTTCATGCATTGGAGAAGGAAATGGCAACCCATTCTGGTGTTCTTGCCTGGAGAATCCCAGGGACAGCAGAGCCTGGTGGGCTGCTGTCTATGGGGTTGCACAGAGTCGGACACGACTGAAGCAACTTAGTAGCAGCAGCAGCACACGCTATCAAAGTAATGCTCAAAATTCTCCAAACCAGGCTTCAAGAGTACGTGAACCATGAACTTCCAGATGCTCAAGCTGTATTTAGAAAAGAAAGAGGAACCAGAGATCAAATTGCCAACATCTGCTGGGTCATAGAAAAAGCAGGAGCATTCTAGTAAAATATCTGCTTCATTGACTATGCTCAAGCCTTGACTCTGTGGATCAAACTGTGGAAAATTCTGAAAGAGATGGGAATACCAGACCACCTGACCTGCCTCCTGAGAAATCTGTATGCAGGTCAAGAAGCAACAGTTAGAACCGGACATGGAACAACAGACTGGTTCTAAATTGGGAAAGGAGTATGTCAAGGCTGTATATTGTCACCTTTATTTAACTTACATGCAGAGTACAAAATGCTGGACTAGATGAAACACAAGCTGGAATCAAGATTGCTGGGAGAAATATCAATAACCTCAGATATGCATATGACACCATCTTTACAGCAGAAAGCAAAGAGGAACTAAAGAGCCTCTTGATGAAAGTGAAAGAGGAGAGTGGAAAAGTTGGCTTAAAACTCAACATTCAAAAAACTAAGACCACATTCTGTAAAGCAATTATCCTTCAATTAAAAAATGAATAATAAAAAAAAAAACTAAGTTCATGGCATCTGGTCCCATCACTTCATGGCAAATAAATGGGGAAACAGTGGAAACAGTGGCTGACTTTATTTTCTTAGGCTCCAAAATCACTGCAGGTAGGGACTGCAACTATAAAATTAGAAGATGCTTGCTTCTTGGATGAAAAGCTATGACCAACCTGGACAGCATATTAAAAAGCAGAGATATTACTTTACAGACAAACGTTTGTCTAGTAAAAGCTATGGTTTTTCCAGTAGTCATATACAGATGTGATAGTTGGACCATAAAGAAAGCTGAGTGTCAAAGAATTGATGCTTTTGAATTGAGGTGTTGGAGAAGACTCTTGAGAGTCCCTTGGACTACAAGGAGATCCAACCAGTCCATTCTAAAGGATATCAGTCCTGAGTATTCATTGGAAGGACTGATGCTAAAGCTGAAGCTGCAATACTGTGGCCATCTGATGTGAAGAAGTGACCCACTGGAAAAGACCCTGATGCTGGGAAAGATTGAAGGAGAGAGGAGAAGGGGACAACAGAGGATGAAATGGTTGGATGGCATCACCGACTTGATGGACGTGAGTTTGAGCAAGGTCCGGGAGATGGTGATGGACAGGGCAGCCTGGCATACTGCAGTCCACAGAATTGCAAACAGGTGGACATGACTAAACTGAACTGAAAGCAGTTAATAGCTCCTACTATAAATAACCTGTAAGAAAGGGAGATGTCCCAAGTTATTTTATGTTAGCATGACTTTGTAACACCAAAACATGGCAAAGAGAGCACAAGAATGAATGAGCTCACAGTATATCATGACCAAGACGGGTTCTTTCCAGAAATGCAAGGGCAATTTAATATTATATGATCAGTTAACAGATTTTCTAAGTAAGCTAAAGAAGAAAAGATCATAATATCACTTCATTAAATGTAGCAAACCTTTGATAAAATTTAATATTCATTCCTAATTAAAAAATAACAACACCTTCCATTCTTTAATAGAGCATTTGTTAGAGTGGAAAAGAAACACAAATAGCGGATATAATGGTAAAACATAAATACATTTCTCTTAATAGATAGTCACCGTCTAGTCAAGGGTATGGCTTTTCCTGTGGTCATGTATGGGTGTGAGAGTTGGACTGTGAGCACCGAAGAATTGATGCTTTTGAACTGTGGTGTTGGAGAAGACTCTTGAGAGTCCCTTGGACTGCAAGGAGATCCAACCAGTCCATCCTAAAGGAGATCAACCCTGGGATTTCTTTGGAAGGAATGATGCTAAAGCTGAAACTCCAGTACTTTGGCCACCTCATGAGAAGAGTTGACTCATTGGAAAAGAGTCTGATGCTGGGAGGGATTGGGGGCAGGAGGAGAAGGGGACGACCGAGGATGAGATAGATGGCTGGATGGCATCACGGACTCGATGGATGTGAGTTTGAGTGAACTCCAGGAGATGGTGATGAACAGGGAGGCCTGGCGTGCTGCAATTCATGGGGTCGTAAAGAGTCGGACACGACTGAGCGACTGAACTGAACCGAACTGATTCTTTAATAGAGCATTTGTTAGGGTGGAAAAGAAACACAAATAGCAGATATAATGGTAAAACATAAATACATTTCTCTTAATAGATAGTCAAGATATTGGCTATTTTGTTCAACATTGTTAAGGAGATTTTAGCTACCTCAATAGGTTAAATAAATAAAACAAGGAGTATAAAATTTAAAAGAAAGAAAAAACTACAATTTACAACTGTTGTTTATCTACAAAAACATAAGTTAAAAATGTTTTTAATTTATAAAATGCTTAAAACTACAAACTTAAAAAATATATCCAAAACTGCTTGAAATTCAGTAAGTATTAAAGTGAAATGCCAGGGACTATGCTGAACACTAGATGAACCACAAAGAAAATAAAGGAAATATCTCAGTACAATAGCAACTACAACTTTCATGCACTGTGAAAAACACTGATGGAGAAAATGTGTGACCTGTGTGAAACGGCGTTTGATTAAATCAAGATGCACGACATGTTCCTGGATGAGAAGACTTGTTATTGGGAAGATATAAATTCTCCTCAAAGTAATTGGTATCCCTAATACAGTTCTAATAGATATTCCAAAGGGACTGTGAAGGCAGAAAGTGGCGGACTTAACAAACGTGCTGAAGCCCTAAACTGCCTGCGCACACCTAGGATTTATTGAAGCAGCATACAACGAAGGAAATAGCTGTGCAAGATGGAAAAGCCACAACAGACCTACAGTTATTTAAAAGTGTAAGGTCTGTATAAGGAGAAATAAACAGATTAACAGATCAAAATTAACTCCAAAATAGATCCACAACTATATTAAAATTTAGACTATGACCCAGGGGCATTTGTTGATGGATTGAATATGATAATTAAGAGTTTTCTGGTGGCACAACTGCAAAAAAAGATATTACTTCCTGAAACTAGGAAAACTACAAGAAGACCAAATGAAGCAAGAACAGAAGAAATTTAATTTTAGATCTGCTGAATCTGAAGAACTACCATGAAAGCTTAAGTACAGAAATATCACGTACACAGTATACGTACATAGTGAGGTAAGTGGACGTGGAGGTCAACAGTCCTCTCAGCTGGAGCTGTCAACTCGAGAGTCACATGAAGTTGCTTCCTGAAGTCCTGGACAGATGATACTGTCAAGAGGAACGTGTAGTGATGGAGAAAAGCATTGGATCTTGAGAAATGCAAACACTTAAAATCCAGGCAGAGGAAAGGAAGCTCAAAGAGATACGGTAATCAATCAAGAAACAATCAGGAATGTGCCATATCACAGAAGCAAGAGCAAAACAAATTTCAAAACGGAGAAAAGTCCAATCTGAAGTACTGAAAATGTCTGCTGCGATTATCAAAGAATATTCTGCAGTCTGAGAAGAATTCCAATGATGAACCTATATTTCAAAAGCACCTTTAAAGGGCTTAGATAGATGAAATTTTTAAAGGAAAATAAGAGGAGAAAGACAGAAAGGTATTAAAAATGGAAGGAGGGTAATCCAGAAGAACATACAAACAAGAAAAAATGGCCATCTCTGGGGAAAGAATTATAAGTAGTTTTAAACTGTACACACTTCCATATTGCTTAACTACAGTATCTTTACCAAAAACATGGAGCGCTTACATGTCAGCAAAAACTAAAAATCATTTATCTTGGGGGGGGAAGGGATGGGAAAATATGAATAAAACAGACCTCCCAGACAATTTATTAAAAAAAAAAAAGTTATTTAAAAGTCAAAAAAAATTCACAAGGGCCCACATAGATCCACAGCATTCTAACTCTTAACTACAGCCACATCCTATGACATGAAATGCTTTTATTCATTCCTTCAACCAGAGTTTATTATGACCCCTCACTGTGCTAAAAACACTAGAGGCAAAAATATAATTCAGATACTGCCCTTAAGCCACAAGAGCTGACAGTAAAGAACACAGAAATGTAAACAAACATTTTTAATTCAGCATGACAAGAGTATAAACAGAGGGCCAAGAAAGGAGTAAATTAAGGTATCTGATAGAAGAAAGACAATTTGAACTGAATCGTGAAGCAACATCAGGTAGGAGTTCCAGTCAAGGTCATCTCATTCAAAAGAAACAAAAAGCAAAAGCAGAGCTGCGTAAGGGAATGTCTGAGAAGCCTAAGTGCTTCTAACAAGCTTCAAGTCTTCACCCGCCCACTCTCCTCGCCAGGCTTCTTGGCTCGCCGTGGGTGCCTCACCATCAGTGAGGAGCACCTCATCAAATCTGCATCTCTGTCTGAAGCTCTCAGCACAGGAAAGGGCTCTTTTTTTTTTAACTCTGTACTTAAAAAAAAAAAAATTAGCGTCCATACCTCAATTCATGAGTTCTTAACTCTTAAACACCCTTCTTACACATTGTTTTAACTTTGAACCTATCACACTGCATAGTGATACCCTACTATTGATTGAAAAAAAAAAGAAAATAAAGAGTCCAAAAATCCAATGAGATTTAAATCAGTATCAAGGAATAAGACTGATTTATCAACAGCCACATTTTGCTAGTATTCATATACTGCTCTTTTAAAGAAAGAAAGAAAAAATCTTAGTAATGCCAGAAAAATCATCAGTATTGCCATTTTCTTTGGGAAAGTTATATATGTACATGGTTGGTGACTGAAATAAACGTCTTCCCAAGGAATAAAGTGGTAGCAAAGGGTTGGATGAAAATAAAAAACCCAAAAGAAAATCTCTTTGTTAAAATAAAACAGCATTTCTGTTTTCACACACTATTTCTGTTAAAAATCACCAATCATTTATTTGTTCATTCATTCATTCACTATTCCTCCACATAAAACAAAATGTATCTTTTGTATATTTCATATGCTTTAGAAACAAAGAAATCAAGTTATCATCTCATTCCTTTATAAAAGATAACTGTCTTTTCTTTCATTTAAAATTAATTAGCAATTAATCTAACTTCACTTATACATTTCAATTTAGTTTTCTATTTTGTGTGGAAGTATGCCCATGTTACATCTGATAAATTTTGCTAAAAAATATGTAATACCACAGTTTCACAAGGAATAGAAATGCTAAAATTCAAACTTTCAAACTACAGCTATATGTATTCTAAATAATAATTTTCTCCTTTGATATTCTCTTTAATTACTATAAACGTTAACACAGCATCCTTCCTACACTGTAACATAGCACAAAATCTGAGATTAGTTTTTAAGCACTCAACATTCTAGGGGGAAAAGCCCATGAAACTAAAGCCTCATTACAGTGATCATTCCAGTTATATGGCCATTTCATACAATTAAAGAGTCTTGTATCACAGATCTGTAACAGTCTACAGTTACATGTGGAATCGTACACTCGACATTAAAACACCACCCCATCATGACGAATTAGTTATGACACCAAAAGACATTTCTAAAAATTGGCAGGGTTTAAGTGGAGACAAACCAAGATATGAAAATGAAATAAAACAAACCCAAACAATTCTGCTTTCTGAAGGTAGCATGGGTAGCAGAAGGCCATACTGTTGGAGATCTGATAAATATCAGGAGGCCCCTCCAGAGTGAGTACTGCAAGCGGAAGCGGGGCTGGGCCTAGCACTTAATTTTTGCTGTAAAACACTGACCAAGGTTTATGGCCTTAGAACCTGAAGAAATGGCAACCAAATGTACTTTTAAGTTAATGCTATTAAGGACAAGAATAAATTTCAAACAGACTATATAAGATTAAAAAATTAAACTCTTAACCCTGTCCTTCCTTCTCCCCTTGTCCCTCTCCACTCTGGGTTTTTCTGTCTCTCTCTATACATGTTTGCATATGTGCATGTGTGTAAGTAATTCATTTTAGGAAGCTGAATTACTAACACAGAAATTAATAAAATCTCCTATAAGCAGACTTAGAAGGCCATTCTATCTAGTTGACATTAACTTTTTGAATATGGAAATTTGGCAAATCAACTTCACTAGGCACCAGAGTTTGCTCTTAGATATTTTGGTAAACAAAATATCTTGTCTTCCTGTTAAAAAATTCAATAGGCAGAGAAGGAATGTCTTTGAAATAAATAATTGAATCATCACCCTATTATTTCTCAGACCTTAAACCATTATCATATATACAAACATTCCCTACATCAACATTTTTACCAATAAATAAAATTCTAATTCCCTGATGCTATCTGAGCAAAATGCACCAAACCACATACCAATTATAGAACTGACAATACATACTCCTTAAAAAGAAAGAATCCTGAAATAATCCACTTTGTTTCTAAACTGACATCACTGTCTTAGACTTAATCTTCAAGATTTCTACAAAATGACTATCAAAATTAGTGAAATGTTGCACAGTTCTTATTTGGGAGAATACCCTGACTAAAGCAGACCACTCACTAATAAAGTGCAACTTAATAAATCATGTGGAATCTTATTTTGTTCAAACCCTTACTAACTCCTAGCACCATCTGTTACCATCAAAACTATATGACAAGATATGATATATAATTAATAGGTAAACAACAATCTAATTAAAATGGACAAATACTCCATGTTCCTGCCATTTGGGAACTCTAATTACAGACTAAATTTTAAGCTTGAATTAAATATTTAAGCTGGAAAATTAACTTTCCTTCTCGAGCCTTGAATACATTAATACAGATATGTGAAGCGACTTCCTGATGGGAACTTAAACATGTAATTTAGTTTCATCAAAGCAGTTACTAATTGTTAAGCAGCAGTACCTTACCATATGTACACAATAGCTATTCAGAGCTGAAAAGGTGGTTCCAAAGCACCCCTCTGCAACCCTTTCCTGACATAAATATAAAATGTATATACAGCACAGCAGTAAATACACACACTGAAAATAAATTACTTCGAGTCTCCAGCTTTCAATGCTTCTCGAAGACAATCAGAAATTGGTCTAAATAAACAAAATATACCTATATTTGACAAGGCAAAAACCACACAAAAGTAAAAAAAGGCCAGAAGGACAAAAAGGATCCAGGTATAAAATTCTAGGATCACACAAAATTAATTAAAGACCCTGACCTACTGAACAAAATAACGAGTTAAGACAGGATACTAATTCTTTTCTTCCTGTTCCCTTCATAGACTATAGGAGACTTCGGTAATAATGTTCGAGGGAGCATTTAGGAAGATGACCACTTAAACGTGAACCTTTTTTTTTACATGTTTCACTAATTTTTAATCATGAAGAAAAGATTCAGAAAAATGACCTTAACAAGCATCTGTTTAAGAAAATAAATTCTATAAGAATATAAGAAACATACTAAATTGCCATTTTATACTGAACAAACAGAGAAAATGACAAATCCCTAAAAAGGGTATATATCACGCTTTTAAAAAATAAGTTATTCTAATTCTTCATAAACATAAAAAATGGCAGGTCTAATATATTAACACAGGTTGATTATGAAAAAAGAACACTGTCATTAAATATGTCTTTGTTAAGCATTAAATAGCAGTTAACTTCTAGGTTATATTAAAATTACTTTATTTTTATAATTACACAGAAATAGTAATATAATGCTCTGCTTAACATTCAAGGCCAACGAAAGGTATGTAACGCCTGCTTACATTAAATTTCCTACACTTGAAATTTTCACCAGAATTTAAGTGATATAAATTTAATCATAAAAGATCTGCATTTAAGAATAAAAAAGAGCTTCCTCTTCTACTCTGACAATGCGTGCTTGGTCTCTAAGTCGTGTCTGACTCTTTACAACCCCATGGACTAGAGCCCATGAGGCTCCCCTGTCCATGGATTTTCCAAGCAAGAACACTGGAGTGGGCTACCATTTCGTCCTCCAGGGACCTTCTCAACACAGGGATTGAACCCGTGTCGCCTGAATTGCAGGTGGATTCTTTACCACTGGGAAGCCCACTTTGACAATAGGAAATATATTTACTATTTTATAACTCATCACTCTTATTCTAGGGTCTGCTCAAGAGTAAGTTTGCCTGTTTTTGTCTACCAATATTTCCTTATATATATATATCCTTTCCAAAAGTTGCCAATACTGTTCTAGTGTGGAAATTTTTACTCATGTGAATTACAGAACATTTGAACCCTAGAGTATATTAGTGATGCCTATGTGAATATGAAGATACTTTTTTAATTTCAAAAAATAAACAGATTTGTTATAAAGATGTAATGTACAGCATGGAGATATAGTCAATATTTTACAATACTTTTGTATGGAGTATAATCTATAATCCAATTACTATGCTGTATACCTGAAACTAACATAACATTGTAAATCAACTATACTTCAATAATTAATAAAATAGTGGATACATACATGTTGTAAAGAACAAAGTTTCTATAAATTTTACACATGGAAAAAAAATCAAATATCTGCTCTAAAAACAGGTCAGTGAATATACTCTCAGTATCCGACAGAACAAATATACTCTCAGTATCCGACAGAACACATAAACTAAACCCACAGATGGACGCACACTTAGAGGTGCTCCGCCGTTTCCCGCAAGTGTCATGATGATGCGGCTGCAGACTCGCAAGCGCCCAGAGAGAAGGGCAGAGCCCTCTTCCAACGACCCGCGGGAGCCAGTACTCCACGCCACCCCATGCCACACAGAGAGCAGCAAGCGAAGGGCACTCAGGAAGCGTTACTGAGAGCGAAAACCGTTCCTAGAAATGGATTTGGTGCATATACAAAACATAGCATGGTTCTTGTCTAATACTACATCAGTCAATTGGAAGAAAACAGAAGTTATTCCATACTGCAGGCTAGAAAAGTCTATTCAATTTTATTTAAGATCTGTATGCTGTAAAAGTACATGCCATGGAATTTACTGATGACAACTATATAGATATGAAATTCATGACATATTGATTCAACATATTGAACTGGTTTTTAAAACCAATTTATATAGATGATTATAATAGTCTATATTATGTTTAGCCTTTGAGGCATATGGTAGTAAATTTGAATTCAATTTTAAATAAATTTACATAAATATAAAAAGTTCAGTAATTTTTATCCACCCTGCATATGAAACAGAACAAGTTAAAAAACAAGAGATGGTACTTTATAAATGCACTTGAGGCCAAAGTTCAAACAGGCCAGAACCCTAAGTTTATTTCTTACAAAGAAATCAAAAAATGACTGACTTTCGTAAGACAAAAAAAGAAAAAGAAAGTCATCAATGGGGAAGGTACTACTGAATACTAAGTAGTAAATATTTATGTCAATATGCATAAAAATATATATTTAGCAGTAAAAAATGATTTACATTTACTACATAGTCTTACTATATATTCTACATTAAAATTAACATAATTCAAAAAACTTCACACTGATGTATGGTATACATATATTTAGATGGAACTACTAAGTAAGATAGGAATACAGTATATCCCCTGTGAAGAACTTATGCAATTTACAAAATGCAAGTATTTTTAAAGGCCATCAAGTTTTCCTTGATAAGTTCTACAAAGTCAGAAATTCTATCCTTTGCACAAAGATGGTTCTAAGATCCCATCAGTAGATCAGAGCTCAGGCTCTGATTAACTTGGAGACTGAGTCAGGAAACATCCAGGCTCTGGAACATGGGACACAGACAGTGTGTGTGAAACTGAGCAGTCTTGATTATCAACATTTGCACCTTGACCTCTCATCTCATCCCTGTTTCATCAAATAATTCAATGCCCATATGTGCAGAAATTCTAAACACATTAACCCAAAACCAAGAGGACACCTAAATTTGGAATTTATTAGTCTAGTACCATCAGAGGCATTTCCAAATGACTATCATTTGCCAGTTGCTTGAGAGGAAACTGCAGAGCAGACACGAGTCAAGCTTCTCAAAGCAACGCTGTTATGTGAGACTCTTCTCCCCATCCAGTCTCAGGCCACGTGACTAGAACTCCGATCGCTAAGGCCAAACAATGTTCTGTTTATGACACTTTTCCTCCAACATTTTCTTCTGAAAATTTTTGAAATTCAGAAAAGTCTGCAAGAATGTTACAGTCAACATTCATATACTCACCACCTATATTCTAATAACATTGATGTTTTAGTGGTTTTATAATTTACTTATCAAGCCATCAGACCATCACTTTCTTAAGCATTTCAAAGTTGCAGATGCTATGATACTACTTTTTCAACATCTTATACAAATACTTCCAAATATACAGAGAAGGTGAACACCCACCTAGAATTTTCAGTTCATTTTAGTATATCTGCTTTAGCACAACGTCCATTTATCTGTCCATCATTCTGTCAATTCATCATACTGCAGTATTTTAATTACCTCAATTACTGGTTGCCACTCTTGATTCCCTTCTGCAAAAGGACAGCTACTGAAAAGTTGTTTGTATGTATTCAAAACTGTTACCTTACCTTCACTTTCAATAAATGTTTAGCTATATGTGCTTTGAACGCTTTTTCACTTCTCAATTTCCTATGGAGTATAAAGACACAAACCCTTTAGGAGATAACTCATTTTTTCTCTTTTGCAAAAAAGAAAAAAGAAAAAGACATTGAAATAATTAAGGTTACTAGATAAACTGAAAAAAAAAAAACAAAACAGAAAATCAAGTTCTTCAGGGAAAATAAACTCTGAGCTTTAATTATGACACTTGACAAGTGGCTTTGAAACTTTACTTTGCAGAAAAGTTAAGACTACTAAAGCTAAGTATTTATGATACTTTTATACTTATGCATGGTGTGTGATTCTATGATGGATACATCCTATAATGTGATTACATGATGTATAGCTGTCATTTTTTTTGTTGGTTAAAATTTCACTCTCGATTCACGTGATGGAATCTATGTGTATTTTATGTGTATTTCCTGAAGCTCCCTTAGTCCCTCAATCAAAACAAGTGCTTTCAAACTCAATGAAAGTGAGTCCTTGGACTTCAACCCCCTCCGCCCTTTCCAGTGTCCCTTCCTCCCCTATCAGACGGAACTAGACTATCTGAGGTCTTCCCAGTACTGTGTCCTCTCTCACCCCACGTCTCCAACACAAGCTCAGGCTCAGCCACCTTCTCTGATTTCCCGCTCCACGTGCTGAAAGCGGAGGACACAATGAACCAACAGGAAGCCCCGCCACCCCCTGGCCAACTGAGACACGGCGGCCGTCGGGAGGGGCACCCTGAGAGAACCTGCTGGAAGGGGCGCCTCCCGCTGTCCCGCCTGCAGGCTCCAGCAGGGCGCTCGCCCCTGCAGAGAGAGGGCCCACCGCGGTCAGGCAGCGCGGGCTCTCCCCCCACCCGCCGCCCGCGCCACCGGGCAGGCTGGGACGGCCCCACAGGGCGCTGGTGTCTGACTCTTCCCCGGCCTGCTTTCCCTCCTCGTCTCTCATCACAGACTTCACGTGTGCACTGTGGTCTGGAGCCTTCCCACCTCACTCCTGACCCCTCTCCCCCTTACCTCCCAAAGTCTCCCTCCACCCCAGGAAATCTCTCAAAACTTCCATATCCATCTCAGCATCTGCCTCTCAACTGTCACATGCACTACTTTACTGTTTCTACTATTATCAGTTAAAAAAGCTCACCCTCCTCCTATAAAAATGAACCCCTCCACTCGTCTTGGCCCCAAACCTGTTCCATCTTTTCAGACTTTAATCAACCATACGCCCAAACAGAGGTCATCCTCTTCCCCTTCAAAATGATCCTCTTGGGCTCATCATCTATGGAAGACACCAAGATACAGCCAAGTACCTGTATTTTCATCTTGACCCTCTCACCTCAGACCAGTTAAATCCCAGACAATTCTACCTCCTGTATTAGCCCCTTCTTCTCACTCACTCCCCACTCTGATTTACTCCTGACTCCCTTACTGCTGTCTCAAATCTTCCCTGACCTGCTGCAACAGTCTCCTAACTAGTAGTCTGACTCTCGAGTTCTCCCTCCAATCCCTCAAATGCTTAAATGTCACTTAAGGGCTCTTTCTAAAATTCAAATCTGACCACACCACTCTCTGACTTAAATTCCTTCAGATCTGTCTTCCCTGGTCTTTTCTTTTTTCCTCCAAGACAGAAAGCCCATATTCTTAATGTATAATCCACAAGATTCTTCAAAACACTAGATTTTATATCTACAATCTCAGATGTCAAGATTACCCAACAGGTGAACCTGAACTATGTGTAGCTAGTTCCCCAAATACACTTCAGCTCTGCAGTCATCCCTGGGCCACTGCAGCAACACTTCCCTCCTCCTGAGGCACGTATCTTCACACGCCTCGCACAGAGCTCAGTCTGTACCTTCTCTGAAAGCCTCCGTGGAACCAGCCCACAGTCCCACCTCCAAGCTGCTTTAAGTATTTTTTTCCTGTCGTCTACAATCGTCCATCCACGACTCTATCATTCCATTCATCTCACTAGATGTTAATTTTTTTAATGCCACTCCCTTCTATAAACTGCCAGTTCCTAGAAGAAACAATCATATTTTAACTTGTTGATCCTAGAATACTGTTTGCAGTAATAAGTATACAAGCAAAAGTTTTTCTGGACAGAAATCTTTCCAAAAAAGGAAGAAAGAAAAGATTCTTAGTACCTCAATAAATCTGTGAATTATTTTACAAAAGAAATGTAATTCACACTTGCTGGTTTTCATCTTCCCTCCTGTGATGGTTAATTTTATATGTCAACATGGCTGGGCTAAGGCATACCAAGGCAGCTAGCAAGACATCACTCCGAGTGTCTGTGTGAGCTTCTCCGTGAAAGATCAGCATTTGAACTGGACTGAGTGAGGATGCCAACATGAATGGGCACCACCCAACACCTCCAAGGCCTGAACAGAGCCAAGGTGAAGAAGGGCAAATTCGTGCTCTGAGCTAATGTAGAGGTATTTGGACTCAGAGCTGGATTCAGTCCCTTCCTCCATCCCCCATGCCATCACCCCAATTCTCAGGCCTTCGGACACATCATGAATCACATACAGCAGACGTTCCTGGTTCTTCAGCTTGCAAACGGCAGATGAGGGGACTTCTTAGCTCCTATGCTGCATGAGCTGATTTCCATCTTTTATAAATGTAGATCCTTTTGGTTCTGTTTCTCTGGAGAACTCTTAATACAACCCACAGGCCAGGAGGCCAGGCCCCTGCAAACTGTTTCCCCAACATTTCTGGGACTCCTGTTGAACAGTTTCACGTGTGTTCACGAGCCAGATCAGTCAGCTGACGGTCACCTCCCTGGACGCATCCACCAGTCACCCCTCTCTGTGCCTCTCGGGGGGGTCTCTGAGGGGCTGGTTCCGGTTTCCCTGCCCAGGTGCTGAGGTCGCTCTGCCCTGCTGATCGCGGGGGGCGCCTGTCCCCCACAGGCCCCAGCCTCTGCGGCCCCTCCCCGCGGCTCCAGGAGGGCCGGGGTCGCGGGCAGCGTGGCTGTCGCCCAGGGAGCCCTGCCCTCCTGGCGTGGCCAGCGCAGCGCAGCGCCCGCGCGCCGCCCTCGGGACGCTGGCAGGGGAAGCACGCCTGCCCCTGGGCGCTCAGCCCAGAGCGCACGCGTGCCGTGCCGCTAGTCCCCGAGCATCTCACGATGCTTCTCCTTATCCTCCTGCTCTTTCTAAACGTCGTCTTCTCACAGCTCAAGTATTCTTCCGGCTCCACTGACACCAGGCCGGAAAGGTCAATACCAGAGGGCAGAACGGGCCCCTGCCGAACTCCGAAACGCCCCTTCTCGGCAGCGGGGACGGCATCGCCACGTCTGGCTCTTTACTCCTTTTCTTTTTAGAAAATATTCCACTTTGTTCCTACACAGCAAAGATGTGGCTGAACTCCTTCAAGGAGCACAAGCAAAGCCCACACCAAGGACATGCTACTCAGAAGGCGCCTTAAACCCTGAAAGCACGCAGCTCTGGAAGCGCGCAGTGCCTTCTCGTGCTCCATGCTTCTCATGCTTCATACACTCCATGAAAACTCCTGAATAATGTGTCACTCAAAGCAGCTTTACTGCTGACAAATGAAAGCCTCCCTTTTGGGGAATTCTTTCACAAATTAACCTTTGTATCTAAACTCTAGCATGATTAGGCCGGCAGCTTCCCATCACCTGCCCTGCAGTGTCCGGCAGTGGTAGGCCTCCCATTGGTTGGGATTCCAAAGGCGCTCTCAGATCAACAACAGGGGGGAGACAATGGCCAGAGAGAGGCCTGCGAGCAGGAACCCACCTGCCTGGGGACACCAGAAGCCCTTCCCTGCAAAGAGAGGGTCCGTCCTTCATGCCACGGGAACACAAGGGAAGAACAAGAACTCTTCTGGCAAGTTCCACACTGGATTCGGACTCTACACTAGACAGTAATAGGTAGCAACAAAGTAAAAACTGTAAATAAGACAAAGAACTGACTAGGAAAAAAAATAATGCAAATTCTCTGAAAACAAAAAGCAAACGTTTTAAAGAAAATGTTTAATTAATATAAATATTACTGATAGTTCAATTTCATTCAAAAATTGATACACACTGAGAAATTAAATCCATGGCTTTATAAACATGATGAATAAACAAATAATTTATGATTATATATTTCTTACCACAAGCATTTTATGAAAGAAAAATTTCCTGAAAGCTCCATTACTAACAAATTCCAAAGTGTTCAGTTACTAAACATAGAGCCTGTCTCTTATACACATCTAGATGTGTATAAGAGACAGGCTTAACATTCAAGGCCAACGAAAGGTATGTAACGCCTGCTTACATTAAATTTCCTACACTTGAAATTTTCACCAGAATTTAAGTGATATAAATTTAATCATAAAAGATCTGCATTTAAGAATAAAAAAGAGCTTCCTCTTCTACTCTGACAATGCGTGCTTGGTCTCTAAGTCGTGTCTGACTCTTTACAACCCCTGTCTCTTATACACATCTAGATGTGTATAAGAGACAGGGGTAATCCAGAAGAACATACAAACAAGAAAAAATGGCCATCTCTGGGGAAAGAATTATAAGTAGTTTTAAACTGTACACACTTCCATATTGCTTAACTACAGTATCTTTACCAAAAACATGGAGCGCTTACATGTCAGCAAAAACTAAAAATCATTTATCTTGGGGGGGGAAGGGATGGGAAAATATGAATAAAACAGACCTCCCAGACAATTTATTAAAAAAAAAAAAGTTATTTAAAAGTCAAAAAAAATTCACAAGGGCCCACATAGATCCACAGCATTCTAACTCTTAACTACAGCCACATCCTATGACATGAAATGCTTTTATTCATTCCTTCAACCAGAGTTTATTATGACCCCTCACTGTGCTAAAAACACTAGAGGCAAAAATATAATTCAGATACTGCCCTTAAGCCACAAGAGCTGACAGTAAAGAACACAGAAATGTAAACAAACATTTTTAATTCAGCATGACAAGAGTATAAACAGAGGGCCAAGAAAGGAGTAAATTAAGGTATCTGATAGAAGAAAGACAATTTGAACTGAATCGTGAAGCAACATCAGGTAGGAGTTCCAGTCAAGGTCATCTCATTCAAAAGAAACAAAAAGCAAAAGCAGAGCTGCGTAAGGGAATGTCTGAGAAGCCTAAGTGCTTCTAACAAGCTTCAAGTCTTCACCCGCCCACTCTCCTCGCCAGGCTTCTTGGCTCGCCGTGGGTGCCTCACCATCAGTGAGGAGCACCTCATCAAATCTGCATCTCTGTCTGAAGCTCTCAGCACAGGAAAGGGCTCTTTTTTTTTTAACTCTGTTCTTAAAAAAAAAAAAGTTAGCGTCCATACCTCAATTCATGAGTTCTTAACTCTTAAACACCCTTCTTACACATTGTTTTAACTTTGAACCTATCACACTGCATAGTGATACCCTACTATTGATTGAAAAAAAAAAAGAAAATAAAGAGTCCAAAAATCCAATGAGGTTTAAATCAGTATCAAGGAATAAGACTGATTTATCAACAGCCACATTTTGCTAGTATTCATATACTGCTCTTTTAAAGAAAGAAAGAAAAAATCTTAGTAATGCCAGAAAAATCATCAGTATTGCCATTTTCTTTGGGAAAGTTATATATGTACATGGTTGGTGACTGAAATAAACGTCTTCCCAAGGAATAAAGTGGTAGCAAAGGGTTGGATGAAAATAAAAAACCCAAAAGAAAATCTCTTTGTTAAAATAAAACAGCATTTCTGTTTTCACACACTATTTCTGTTAAAAATCACATTTTAACAACCAATCCTCCTAGAATTTTTATATTATGGTAAAGAAAAAGTATGCGTGTATATACACACACACACACACATATATATATACACACACATTTTAATTTTTATGACTTTAAAAATTAATCTTTACAACAAATACAACTCAATCTTTTAAAAAAAGACATTTGAGGGAGGGAGGGGAAGAGGTTTTAAAAGAATAAAGAAAATAAAAATGAACAAGGATTGAAGCACTATTGTAGATTATAGATTTCAGGTAATTTTAAGCACTGGATAATTTTAATCTAGAAAGAAGCCCTCAATTCAGTTATAAATATATTTTAAATAATAGTACACTATTCTCTAAGAGAACCTGGATGGTGGCATTTTTGAAATAAGCCAGGACAACATGGGGAAAACACCCTCTCCTTATGTTGTGTCTATTCAATTTGTGGGCTCCTACTGCAGGTGGTCGTTGAGACAATAATATAAAAGACTTCTAAAACAAAATGGATAAATATGATCATTTATTTAAAATTCAGGCAGTTTTTTAAAACTCTATTTCTATTCAGAGCATCCAATTATCTACAAGATATATACAGACTGCAATACAAGCCATTATGATTGATTGATTGATTTTAAACAAAAATACTAGCACATACATACACAAAATGAATCTTATCTCCCTTCAAAATATCCATTTTGGGCAGCTATACATCAATTCCACTGAATCAGAAAAGAGGCACTGCTAAAATACTTTGATTAATGGATCATGTATACATCTTCCCAAGGGGACTATTTCAAAGGGAATAACACACATTTAAATAAACAGGCTCTGATACACTTATCTAAAAACTGACCTCACTAATTTATAGGCAAATGTAATATAGCAAACAACCTTTAAAAGACTTAAAAGTTCTCAACAAATAAAATTCCCTTTGAAATTCACACATTCAAAGTAAGTCTTCTCCTGCCACCCACCAGTAAGAAAACGGATGCTGAGAAGGGCTAGAAAGGTAAAGAATCATAAGGTCAGGTTAGTGTGAAAGGCCACTGTATTCAATGCCTTTTGAGAATTAAGTTACCTGCTGAGGAAAACAGGAAAACCTCATTCAAAGTAAGTCTTCTCCTGCCACCCACCAGTAAGAAAACGGATGCTGAGAAGGGCTAGAAAGGTAAAGAATCATAAGGTCAGGTTAGTGTGAAAGGCCACTGTATTCAATGCCTTTTGAGAATTAAGTTACCTGCTGAGGAAAACAGGAAAACCTCCGAATCTAGAGGAAGCATTCTGTAACAAACAGCACCGAATTCACCTAGGGCATCCTTTAAAGTCTGCAGTGCACACATAACCTCCTTTCAGCTATGCATTTTCAGCTGTAGCACATACACTGTATGTTCTAACTAATGAACAGCAGTTAATCATAAAATGCAACCCATCCTGAAATAATAGTACTTGCAGAAAAGCAAACTACTGTCAATTATGGTTTAGTACTTAAAGGACAGTAATTTTTTACTCTATGCGGTGATTTGAAAATAGGTATAATTAAAAACTAACTTGTAATTACTGTAACTATGCATCTATAGAAACATTCACATATTTTCAAATATATACATTTTCTTCAATTTGTCTTAATCTTAAAACTGTTCACAAAGTAGCTTTTATTAAAAAATTAATACACAGCATGTAATTTTACCCTATTTTGTTTACCTATTATGAAAATGGATACAAAATAAATACTTTGACCACAAGCCCCGGGTGTTCAATGCCTTCAATCAAACCATGCAATTAATATGAAATTCTAAATACAGAATATAATGCCACATAAATAGTATAACAGCCAAGTCCTGTCGAAGAAGCCATATGTTTTTTCCCATTGTTCAAAAAAAGGAGATGACTTCCCGTCACTTATGTTTCTGATTAGCAAGGTGATTTATGCCACAATCACTAAAAATGCCAGCAAGTGAATGAGAAAATGCACAGTGACTGCAGCAGATGTGCACAATAAACAGGAGCCCCACTGTAATCTCCGGTGCTTAGTTTATATGAAGGTTAACGTAGGAAACACTCTTGGATATGGCAGAGTCACTCTTTTTTTACATTTGACTATAAATGATATGAAATAAATTGTGTGTTTTATACTTTATGGCATGCATACATTGATAAATTAGGTAGCGTTTTGTATCCCGACTTATCTACAAGACAAACCTGGCTAAGATCATGGGGATTAATTGCTTCAGAAGTGTGAAATGCAGCTTTTCCATTCTTTTCTGCACACTCAGTGAAGAAACAATGATTAATCACTGTTTAACTATTCTCCTGAGGATCTACAAGATTGCCAAAGCAGGACTTATCCTCATAAATCCAAAAAATACAGGTTTAGATTTGTTGCCAACAACTGAAAGTACATGAACTTAAACCCATTTGTTATCAGATTAAAATCATGTCAAGGTTTCAGAACCTCATGGTTCACAATTCCCTTTTAATCAGTGACTTCAACAAGAAATTAGATTAGCACACAAGATATAACAAAAGCACATGTACTTACAAAAGCAATAATAAACCTATTTTTTAATTATAAAATACCCTCAGCCTAATAATATCAAATATACTACTGAACTTGAGCTGATAACCTCCTTAGTTACATAACTAGTTCAATTTCTCTGTGCTATTTATAAAAACTAAAATACATGTTATCAGATGAAAAATATTTTTAAATGGTTATTTCACACGGAAAAATGACTACTTATTTCAAGAAATTATACCAGTTTCCAAAGAGACTAGCAGAACTGCAAGGAAGAGGAGGTGAAAGTGTTGGTTGAGTTCACCATGTGTCTTTGCATGTGTCTTTGTAAAACTGAATAAGGAGGAGAGAAAGCAAAGCAGATTCTGTATTTTCCACATTTCATTTTTATCTAGAGTTGGCAGTTTCTCCATTATCAAAAAGTGAGTTACGTCTGCTGATATGTATGTATACATACATATACACTGAAAACCTAGAAAAATTCACAATGATCTTCGCAAAAAAAAAAAAGAAAAAGAAAATTTGATTCTCCTTACATCATCCAATTTAAAAGAACATTATAAAATGACATATTTAAAAGTCAGCTGAGTACTTGCCATAGAGTAAACAGTCAATAAATACTTATTGATCAGATGAACAGCTGAATTCAAATTGATTCTACTCCAAAGGCGGAGAAAGCAAAGGCACCCCACTCCAGTACTCTTGCCTGGAAAATCCCATGGACGGAGGAGCCTGGTAGGCTGCAGTCCATGGGGTTGCCAAGAGTCGGACACCAACTGAGCGACTCAACAACTTCACTTTTCACTTTCATGCATTGGAGAAAGAAATGGCAACCCACTCCAGTGTTCTTGCCTGGAGAATCCCAGGGACGGGGGAGCTTGGTGGGCTGCCGTCTCTGGGGTCGCACAGAGTCGGACACAAGTGAAGCGATTTAGCAGTAGCTACTCCAAAGGCTGATGACATTTTAGAGTTTATGAATAGAGCACTGTCCTTTCACCTTTTCCTGACACTCCCAAACTTCTTCTTCACTTAAAATTTTTTAATGCAATGAAAATATTGAAGAAAAACCATCCTTAAGTATTACTCAAAATATGCCACTAACATAAAACCTCACAGAGACAATAATTATTTTGCTTAACCTAGAAAAACTATTAGGATAGACTTGGAGGTTGGGGAATGGCTTTCACTAATAGTTTGCAAAGGAACACAAGTGTGTCAGAATGAGATAGCTGGGATTTTTAAAAAACAAACCTGTACTTATTTATAATGAGAAAGTCACTGCCACCGGTTTAAGTCAGCAACCGAAACAGAGAAGCAAAGTCATAGATGAACCACGCCCCAGGACAGCATAAGCGGGCCCTCCAGCCAGAGCGGAAGCAGCGCTGCTATTAAGAACCGGGCTCCTGAGCAAGAATGAGGACGACAGGGCTTTCTGGCGGTTCAGTGGCTAAGAGTCCAAGTTCCCAAAGCAGGGGCTGTGGATCTGATCCCCGTCAGAGAACCAGATCCCACATGCCTCAACTAAGACCCAGTGCCAAATAAATATGAATATTAATTAAAAAAAAGAATGAGTAGGAAGAGCAACATTATTCTAGTTCAGAAACAAATGAGAGTGATCCCAGAGATCACATTTTAGCAAGTAAAAAATGCTGGAACTCTGAAGCTATCACTGTATCCCGTATTTCTCGACCTGGGCTGAGGTGACTGGAAGAGATGTGAGTCATAAAGAACACAACAGACTCCTGACATTCACAGATGTTTGCATTCATGATTTCACCTGTGTTCAAGCAATCCAGAACATGAAGTAACTTATAATTTTCCTGGTAAGTGAATTTGAACCACAAGCTGCCTTCAGCTGGTGTGAGAAAGCAGTTCCACTTCTGATCTTAATGTAACTGGTAGCTCTCTGGAACATACCCCAGAAATATCTACACATTTGAGAATTTTCAAAAGTTTCAAGACATGAATCACTCATAAATCTGTGTTGTATGTCTTTGTTACAGTAACATAATATTTTTAAATCACAAAATTTCTAAACTGGAAACCACCATTGATTTACATTGCCAAAATAAACCCACGAAGGGTGGGGTTAAGCTGAAAAGGAGACGCCTAAAGAAGTGGAAGACAGCTAGCCACGGTGAGCCATGACGCTTCTGGTGTGTGACTATCCAGAAGTGGAGGGCAGCTAGCCAGGATGAGCCTTGATACTTGTGGTATGTGACTATCCAGAAGTAACACAAAGCTGGAACAAAGATTTTCGCAGATGGATCTGTGCCTGTGTATGCTTCCTTCCTTCCTGTTACTGAGGATAAACCGCCCGTGCGCTTATCAAAGGCTCCTCTCTCCACATGTCTGCCTCGCTTCAGCAATTCTCTACTCTTTCCTGTATCACCAGTTCATTCCTCTTTAGGGCATTCTCAATACTGATGCATGCCGCTTCTCTTCTACTAAAATGAAAAATCCTCTCTTGATCAGCATCCCTCTTAAGCTGCCAGTCATGTTTCTCCTCCCAGTCAACCCTGAACCCGCTCCATCCACCCTGACCCCACTCCACCTTGACCCCACTCCACCCTGACCCCACTCCATCTTGTATTTAAAACCCCTACACTTTGAACCTACTCCAGTAAGACTTCTGTCCTCCACTGAAACTGCCCTTCTCAAAGTCACCGTTGTCCTCCCATTGATGAATCCAACAATCAATTCACAGGTCACACGTGGCCACACCTCAGCGCTGTTCGTCACTGACGATCACTCCACCTCCTTGATACACTTGCATCCCTTGGCTTCCTCGGCTCAGATGCTCCGGAAGCCAGCGTCTTCCTCGGACCTCACGGTTTCCTTCCCTGGCCTCCTGCACTAACTCCTCTCCTCCAACAGCTTCATTTAAAGTGCCCCAAAGTGGGGGCCTTCAACCGTCTCTAGCTGTATCTTCCAGATTGCATCAATATTAGACCTTGAAAGATACCATCTATAGCGGATGACTTCTAGGGTTTTTTTTTTCTTCCATCTTTCCCCTGAACTCTGGGACAGGATCTGTCTCCTTGACCTCTCCACTTGAATGTATAATAAACATCTTCAGCTTAGCATTTCCAGAACCAATCGCCTGACCTTCTCTCCCAAGTATGCTTCTCTTATAACCTACCCCCTCATCATTAAATTAAACTCTTATTCAGACCAAAGACACAATTGAAGCCATTCTTCATATCTCAAATCTCAAAAGTCATAACTCAAATCCAATCCATCGATAAGTCCTGTTGTTCAAACCACAATGCTCTCTCACTTCCAACCTTCTACATGGACCGCCTGCTTCTACCCCTGCTCCCGTTACAGCTGCTTCTCAACCTGGACGCATATGATTCCTTTAAACTATAAATCAGATGTTGACACTTACTTTCCAATAGCTTCCAATATCATTCAGTATAAAAGCCAAGTACATTCTCTCTAAAGGCCTAGACTCCCAATCACCGTTCTCCTTTGATCCCTACTAGGCAACATTCAGAAAACTAAGATCATGGCATCCGGTCCCATCAATTCATGGCAAACAGATGGGGAAATAATGGAAACAGTGACAGATTTAGATTTGGGGAGCTCCAAAATCACTGCAGATGGCGACTGCAGCCATGAAATTAAAAGACACTTGCCACCCTAAAGGAAATCAGTCCTGAATATTCACTGGAAGGACTGACGCGGAAACTCCAATGCTTTGGCCACCTGATACGAAGAACTGACTCATTTGAAAAGACCCTGATGCTGGGAAAGATTGAAAGAGGGAGGAAAAAGGGATGACAGAGGACGAGATGGCTAGATGGCATCACTGACTCAATGGACATTAGTTTGAGTAAGCTCGAGGAGTTGGTGATGGACTGGGAGGCCTGGAGTGCTGACCTCCATAAAGAAAGCTGAGCACTGAAGGACTGATGCTTTTGAACTGTGGTATTGGAGAAGACTCTTGAGAGCCCCTTGGACTGCAAGGAGATCCAACCAGTACATCCTAAAGGAGATCAGTCCTGGGTGTTCATTGGAAGGACTGATGCTGAAGCTGAAACTCCAATCCTTTGGCCACCTGATGCGAAGACTCATTTGAAAAGACCCTGATGCTGGGAAAGATTGGGGGCAGGAGGAGAAGGGGATGACAGAGAATGAGATGGCTGGATGGCATCACTGACTCAAAGGACATGAGTCTGAGTAAGCTCTGGGACTTTGTGATGGACAGGGAGGCCTGGCGTGCTGCGGTTCACGGGGTTGCAAAGATTCGGACATGACTGAGCGACTGAACTGAACCCTCAAGCTGCTGCAGTCACGCCGACCACTCGGCTAATTCTTGGACACATTAGTAACATTCCTCCATCAGAGCCTTCGCAGCTCTGCATGCACCGCTTCCTTCCTCATCTTTACTGAAGTGACCCAGTGTTACCTTCTAAGGGAGGCATTCCCTGACCATCCCGTGTAATTTACACCAGTCTCCCTTTAAGATTAACTCTCTATCCTCCTCTTCTTGCTCTGTTTTCCTTCACAGCCCCACTACCTAACCAGCTACATATTTTCATTATCTTACTTCTTATCAACCTCTGTACTCTAAAAAGCAAAATCATTACCAATTTTTCTGTTTCATTTTCACTGTGATATCCCTTAGAAAACTTTTCAATGAGTAGACTGGGTTCATACTTTCAGGAAGAATAATGGATGTTAGAAACAAACTGAGCAAAGTCTTCAACGTTCTGAGGAAAATTATTTTATATCTAGAAACGTATACCCAGCAAAACTGTCAATCAAATGTGAGAACCAAAAAAAAACACCCAGTTTCTAATATGTATAATTCAGAAAATTTATCTTTTATCATTTAACTTTATGAAGATTTGTTTCAATTGTAATAATAGGATACAACAAACATGAGCACTCACCCAGGAATATAATGAAAAGAAATCTGAGGACAATACTTCAACTAAAGGCCAAGGAAATTCTGGCCCATATCAGAAGAGAAGGTCCAGGTTAAGTGATGTTATTTCTTCAGCAAGAGGGTAGGTAACCTTACAAAAAGAGTTATTTCATGATTTGAAATCATACATTTTAAAGCCTAAAAGTACAACTGTGCTGTTACCCATAAAGAGACACACAGACCGACTTCCTCTGAGCATTAAGCAGAAGGAATGGTAATTAGAAAGTCTGGTAAAAACAAAGAACTATATACGCAAGCAGGAAAAAAAAAAAGCCACAGTAGAAATAGGAGGCAAAATCTAGTATGATTTTGAAAAAATGAAGAACAGCAGAAATTTTTTCTCCTGGAAAACAATTTCTACTGGTCAGTTAATCCGGGACAGGAAGCAGAATTAAGAGATACTCTGAACTGATGTATAATCACTGTATAAGAAATAATGGAGATAAATCATTTCTATAGTGTTATTTTGCTGAAAGTCATTTATCAGTATCATATTCTAATTTTCAAATAAAATGGAAAATAACCTGTGTAAACCACATGTGGAGAAACTGGAACCCTCATACATTGCTGGTGGGACTATAAAACGCGGCAGCCCCTGTGTTAACAATTTGGAGATTCCTCAGAAAAGTAAATAGAGAATTACACCACCACCAAGCAATCATACTCCTAAGTATAGACCTAACAGAACTGAAAACAGGGGCTCAAACATGAACACGTGCACATGAATTCTTGAGGCACTTTTCTCAAAAGCCAAAAAGTAGAACCAAATCCTGCGAGGCTCCTCTGTCCATGGAATTCTCCAGGCAAGAATCCTGGAGTGGGGTGCCATTCCCTTCTCCCGGGGATCTTCCCAACCCCAGGACTGAACCTGAATCTCCTGCGCTGTAGGCAGAGTCTTTCCCGTCTGAACCACCAGGGAATCCGAGTATATTATAAATACAATGGACTATGACTCAGCTGTGAAAATGCATAAAATATTGATGTATAGCTGATATAAGCTGAAACATGTATGGAACTTGAAAACAGTATGCCAGGTGAAAGAAGTCAGACATTAAAGATCACATACTATACACAATTCCATTGAAGTGAAAATCAAAATAGGTAAATCCTTAGAGACAAAATACAAATTGATGATGGACACCAAGTACTGGGAGGAGGTCAGAATGAGGAGAAACTGCTTAAAGAAAATTTCACCTCAATAAATTATTCTACAATAAAGATGTTCTACCATCAGATCAGCCTTACTATTTTCTTATGTCCACAGTCTTTAAAGATTTCCATAATCTTATTTCATACTGGACGGCTGTTAGGATCAAATATTTATGATTTTAAAGCCTCTTAGGATCAAGTCTCAAGTTCACTAATCATTTACATTTCATTTTTCTCCTCCATTAAATTCAACTAAAAATTTTAAAACTATGTTATATTTTTCAAATACTACATCAGTTCATGACTACAAGGTAGGGTTAGGAGGTTTTAGCTTGTTTCTTTTTTATATTAATCAACAAAAAAATATAATAATACACTCTACTAATATACAACTGACCTTAATATAATAAAATAAAACTTAAGATAAATCATGTGATTTTTAACTTTGATGTACTCCTGTCCACTTGCTGATACATGATTTTGTTGCCTTCATTTTTTATATTAATCTTTAAAAATTGCCAGGATCAATGTGAAACAGTTTATCCCATTTGCCTCTATGAAGTTTATACTGAAATTTTTGTGTTCAAGTCTTTAATCCATCTGGAGTTGATTTTTGTATATCTTGTAAGATGGGAGGCCAAGGTCATTCCTTTGCCTGTGACTGCCCAATTTTCCCAATACTATTTATTGAACAGACTATCCTTTGCCCAATCAATATTCTTAGATCCTTTGTCATAACTTAATATACCATCCAAGTGTGGTTTTACTTCTGGGTTCTCACTTCTTTTACATTAGTCTATATGGCCATTTTTATGCTAATACCATGCTGTTTAGATTATTATATCTTTGTAATAAAGTTTAAAATCATGAAGTGCGGTGCTTTCAGCTTTGTTCTTTCTCAAGAGTGCTTTGTCTATTTAGGGTATTTTGTGGATACATACAAAATTTAGGATTGCTTTTCCAAAAAATGCCAGCTGACTTCTGATACAGAATTCACTGAATCTATAGATTGTTCTGGGTGCTATGAACATTTTAGCAACATAATTCTTCACTTCCATATGCAGAGAATATTTTTTCATTTCTTTGTGTACACTTCAGCTTATTTCACGGAGAAGGCAATGACAACCCACTCCAGTACTCTTGCCTGGAAAATCCCATGGATGGAGGAGCCTAGTGGGCTGCAGTCCATGGGGTCGCTAGGAGTCAGACACAACTGAGACTTCACTTTCACTTTTCACTTTCATGCATTGGAGAAGGCAATGGCAACCCACTCCAGTGTTTTTGCCTGGAGAATCCCAGGGATGGGGGAGCCTGGTGGGCTGCTGTCTCTGGGGTTGCAACAGAGTTGAACACAACTGAAGCGACTTAGCAGCAGCAGCTTATTTCATCAATGTCATCAGTATCCATATCTTTCAACTCCTTGGTAATATTTATTCCTGAGTTTTACTCTTTTTGATGCAACTGTAAATGGGACTGTATCCTTAATTTCTCTGATAGTTCACTGTTGTTGCTGTGTTTCAGTCACTAAGTTGTGTCCAGCCCTTTGTGACCCCATGGATTACAGCATGCCAGGCTTCCCTGTGCTTCACCATCTAAGGGGTTGGCTCAAACTCATGTCCACTGAGTTGGTGATGCCATCCAACCATCTCATCTCTCATCGTCTGTCACCCACTTCTCCTCATGTTCTCAATCTTCCCCAGCATCAGGGTCTTTTCCAAAAAGTCAGTTCTTCGCATCAGGTGGCCAAAGTATTGGAGCTTCAGCTTCAGCATCAGTCCTTCCAATGGACATTCAAGGTTGATTCCCTTTAGGATTGACTGGTTTGATCTCCTTGCTGTCCAAGGGACTCTCAAGAGTCTTTTTTAGCACCAACAGTTAAAAAGCATCAATTCTTCAACACCCAGCCTTTTTATAGTCCAATTCTCATATATGTACATGACTGCTGAAAAAAACACACAGCTTTAACTAGATGGATCTGTGTCAGCAAAGTGATGTCTCTTTTTAATACAGTATCTAGGTTTGTCATAGCTTTTCTTGCAAGTAGCAAGCATCTTTTAATTTCATGGCTGTAGTCACCTTCAGCAGTGATTTTGGAGCCCAAGAAAATAACATCTGTCACTGTTTCCACTTTTTCTCCATCTATTTGCCATGAAGTGATGGGACCAGATGCCATGATCTTATTTTTTTTAATGTTGAGTTTTAAGTCAGCTTTTTCACCCTCCTCTCTCACTTTCATCAAGAGGCTCTTTAGTTCCTCTTTGCTTTCTGCCATTTGAGTGGTACCACCTGAATATTTGAGGTGGTTGTTATTTCTCCTGTCAACCTTGATTTCAGCTTGTGATTCACCCAGCCTGGCATTTCACGTGATATACTGCGCATATTAAGTAAGGTGACTACATACAGTTTTAACATACTCCCTTCCCAGTTTTGAACCAGTTCATTGTTCCAGGTAGTTCTAACTGATGTTGCTTGATCTGCATACAGGTTTCTCAGAAGACAGGTATGGTGGTCTGGTATTACAATCTCTTTAAGCATTTTCCACAGTTTGTTGTGATCCACACAGTCAAAGGCTTTAGAGTAGTCAATGAAGCAGAAGTAGATGTTTTTCTGGAATTCCCTTGTTTTTTCCTATGATGCACGGGATGTTGTGTATTTGATCTCTGGTTCCTCTGCCTTTTCTAAACCCAGCCTGTGCATCTGGAAGTTCTCAGTTCACATACTGCTGAAACCTAGATTGAAAGATTTTGAGCATTACCTTTGTAGCACGTGGAACGAGTGCAAATGTACAGCAGTTCTTAATCTCGTCTGCTTCTGTTAGGTCCTTGCCATTTCTGTCCTTTTTTGTACCTATCTTTGCATGAAATGGTCCTTTGGTATCTCTAGTTTTCTTGAAGAGATCTCTAGTCTTTCCCATTCTATTGTTTTCCTCTATTTCTTCACATCATTTTCTTAAAAGCTTTCTTTTCTCTGCTTGCTCTTCTCTGAAACTCTGCATTCAGCTGGGTATGCCTTTCCCTTTCTCTCTTGCCCTTCATGTCTCTTCTTTACTCGGCGATTAGTGTCTGTAAAGCCTCATTTGCCTTACTGCGTTACTCTTTCTTTGGGGTGGTTTTCGTCACTGCTTCCTGTACAATGTTATGAACACCCATCCATAGCTCTTCAGGCACTGTGTCTACCAGATCTAATTTGTTCAATCTGCTCATCACCTCCACTGTAAAACAGTGTACAGAAATGCAACTGATTTTTGTATACTGATTTTGTATCCTGCAACTTTAGTGAATTTATTAATTCTAACAGGTTTTTTTCTGGTGGTGTTTTCAATATATAATATCATGCCTCTGCAAATAAAAAGTTCTATTCCTTTCTGAATACTTTTTATTTCTTATTCTTGATTTCTCTGGCTAGAACTTCCAGTATTATGTCAAACAAAATTGGTGAGGTTGTTTCTTTTAATATGAGGAACACCATCTTTTTCTCATGGTTACTCATTACAAAAAACTGCCCAAGTAAAGAATACTCAGCTTCCTGGGGATGGGGGTAGTGGGGCAGGCAGGGGGGCTTGGGCATTCTCGTCCACCTAATCTCAGGAAAAAGGCTTTCTGCTTTTCACTATGAAGCATGACGTTAGCTATGGTATTTCATATGTGGTCTTTACTGTGTTTAATAAGTTACCACTATGCCCTGTTTCTTGAGAGCTTATACCATGAATGGATGCTGAATTCTGTCAAATGCTCCTTCTGCATCTACTGAGATGATCATATGATTTTCACCCTTCCTTTTATCAATGCAGTGTATCACACTGATTTCAGGATGACGAACCACACTTACATCCCTGCAAAGAGAGAAAAATCCCACTTGAGCCGGTTGTACAATCTCAATGTATTATTGAATTTGGTTGAATACAGTTTGTTGAGGATTTCTGCATCTGCTTTCATCAGAGCTACTGGCTTATAACTTTTTTGTAGTGTCCACGCCTGGTTTTGGTCTCAGGGTAATGCTTTCTTGATAAAACAGAAATGTGCCCTCCTCTTATGTTTTCTGTGAGAGTTTGAGATGGTTTGACGTTAATTCTACTTTGAGCGTTTGGCAGAATTAATCAGTGAAGCCATCTGTGCCAGAACGTGGCTAGCACTTTCCTGATTCAATCTATCAGATTATTCAGATTCTCTCTTTAATATGATAGGTTGCATATTTCTAGAAACTTAATCACTTCTAATTTGTCCAGTTTGTTGGTGAATAATTATTCATAGTAGCTTCTTATGAACTTCTGTATTTCAGTGCTGTTGGTTTTCCCCCTCTTGGTATATCCAGCTTAAGTTGTCTCTATTTCATCTTTAAAAAAAAAAAAACTTTGTCTCACTGATATTTTCTGTTGTTTTAATTTCTATTTCATTTACTTGCGTTCTTTGTTTTTCCCATTATTCAACTAATTCTGTGCTTAGCTGGTTCTTTTCTGTTCCTTGACATGTAATTTGAGTTATTTATTATTTGGGCTTTCTTTTCTTTTTCTTCTCTGTGTGCAGTTTTTTTTTTTCCTTCCATTGAATGAAATTAATTCTATAGTGTTTTACAAATTCTATTCTTCAAATTCTATAGAGCTCTACAATTTTCAAAACTTCCACACTCATGATTTCACAGACTTCTACAATATTCCTTTCCCCCACCGCTCTGCCGCCTTTCCCCACTTCCTTCTCCCAGCTGGTAAACACTGGTTTGCCTCTCTCTGAGACTGCTTCTCTGTTGTTTCACGCGCTGCCTTGCTGAGGTTTTAGATTACACATGTAAGCGATATTACGCAGGGTTTGTCCTTCTCTGACTTGCTTCACCTGGAAAAATGCCCTCCGAGTCCACCTCTGCTGCCCCGGATGGAGTCTTTCACCGTTTGCCAATGGCTGACTAGCATTTCTTTCATCATTTGCCAATGGCTGGCTAGCATTCCAGTGCGCATGTACACAAAACAGCTTCTTTCTCCAATCATCTGTTCAGAGACACTTAGGTTACTTCCACATACTGGCAATTATAAATAAGTTTGCCATGAACATTGGGGTGCATGTATCTTTTTGACAGTGTTTTTGTTTTCTCCAAATGTATGCCCAGGAGTGGGACTGTTGAACCAAGTGCTAGTTTTTTGTTTTTTTTCATTTTTTGAGAAACTTCCAAACTGTTTTTCACAATGCTTGCACATATGTCCATTCTAATCAACAGGGTACAAGGGTTTTCTTTCTTTCCACATCCTCACCAACATTTGTTATTTGTGTTCGTTTCGATGATAGCCATTCTATCGTGGAATTTCATCACGGTGGTATCAACACTGGGGTACTATCTCAAACAAATGCAAATGCTTTGACTTATATTTCCCTGATTATTAGTGATGCTGAGCATCTTTTCATATGCCTACTGGTCATCTGCATTTCCTCTTTACAAAAATGTATTCAGTTCATCTGCCCATTTTTTAATCATTTTTTTGGTATCTTGAGTTAAATGAACTATTTACACAGGTTGGATATTAACTCCTTATTGGTCACATCATTTGCAAATATCTCTTCGCATCCGGTAGGCTGTATTTCTCTTCTATTGATGGCTTCCCTTGCTATACAAAAACTTTTAAATTTAATTAAATCTTATTTCTGTATTGTTGTTTTTCTTTCTTTGCTTTAAAATGAATCCAAAAACTACTGCTGTGGTTTCTTTCAGAGAGTGTTCTGATTCTAGGAGCTTTATAATATCTGGTCTTACATTTAGGACTTTAGTCTATTTTTAGTTTATTTTCCTTTCTTGTGTTAGAGAATATTGCAGTTTCATTCTTTGACATGTATCTCCCCAGTGTTCCCAGCACTACTTATTGAAGAGACTGTCTTTTCTCCACTGCGTATTTGTGCCCCCCTTGTCACAGATCAATCGACCATAGCATGTGGTTTATTTCTGGGCTCTCGATTATGTTCCACTGACATATGTATCTTTTTAAAAGTATCATAGCTTTGTAGTGTAGTCTGAAATCAGGACATGTCATTCCTCCAGCTCTTTTCTTCTATCTCAAATTTGTGTTATTTATTTGAGGTCCTTAATGTTTTCATGCCAAATTTTAAATTATTTACACTAGTTCTCTGAAAAACACCACTGATATCTTGATAGGAACTACACTGAATATGTAGATTGCCTTAGTAATGGTCAGTCAGTTCAGTCGCTCAGTCGTGTCCGACTCTTTGTGACCCCATGAACCGCAGCACGCCAGGCCTCCCTGTCCATCACCAACTCCCAGAGTCCACTCAGACTCATGTCCATCAAGTCAGTGATGCCATCCAGCCATCTCATCCTCTGTCGTCCCCTTCTCCTCCTGCCCCCAATCCCTCCCAGCATCAGAGTCTTTTCCAATGAGTCAACTCTTCACATGAGGTGGCCAAAGTACTGGAGTTTCAGCTTTAGCATCATTCCTTCCAAAGAAATCCCAGGGCTGATCTCCTTCAGAATGGACTGGTTGGATCTCCTTGCAGTCCAAGGGACTCTCAA